>JAPDOI010000827.1:0-269078 GCA_029168955.1 Aplectana chamaeleonis | reverse complement strand
TTTCCGTTTGCCGATTTTTCAAAATCGTTTGCCGCACATCCCTGATCACGACCCTTCCTTCCGTTGTGTTCTGAGCTCTGCCCCCAGCATTTCTCATTGACCAGCCGCCCCCGCTCTATTGCCCATATTAACCTTAACGGCTTTCGTGCCAAGTTGTCTGAACTCTCTCTTTTTGCAGGTACTCATCTTCCTGATGTCATTATAGTTCAGGAAACCAAGCTTCCTCCCTCCTGCTACCACTCGACACCCTAACATTCCTGGCTACACTGGTTATCATGCTCCAAGGTCATTTCTCGGTGGAGGAGTTTCTACTTTCATATTATCAAATTTACCCTCTCACCTCATACCAAACACCCCTGAGTACGGTACTCTTGAGTACCTACCTACCCATCTCCCTCTCAAAACACCTATATCTCTTTATAATGTCGATATCCCTCCTACCACGTCCTGTCCCCAATCTTACGACCCTACTCCCCCACTCAAGCAGTTGTACGACTGCTCCCTTTCACCCTCTGTTGTCTTCGCAGGCGATTTTAATGCTCATACATTCTGCTCGTCGCTTGACACTGACGCTAGAGGAGAAGACGTCGAAGAATGGGCGGAGGAGTGCGACCTGGACATCCTTTACGATGATCAGCCCACTCGTCTCCCTGCCAACGGCCGATCCTCTAGTCCAGACATCTCTCTTGTATCATCTACTCTCCAGCGCCTGCTCTTGGTCGACCGCTACAACTCTGTCCAGTGATCATAGAAGCCATAGATGTCAGTGATGAATCATATATCAAAGAAAAGCATTTCTATTTCCTTCTGAATGAGAATTGATCCAAAGATGTGCAGAATTGCTTTGCGAAGGCTGAAGGTGCGTCGCCAACGCGCTGCTGTGGTCCCGCAACCACTACCGCAACACACTGCTGAAGCATTTCCAGGAGCCAAAAGGTCAAGCTCCATAAGCTACAACCACCGAGATGGAACTCGGAAGGAGGGCTAGAAGTACCCTTCCCTCGTTACGCTACGGTCATTCCCCTCTGCTGATGTCATACTTGCATAAGATCGATTGCAATAAGCCTGACGAGTGTCGGGACTGTGGTAGTCGTGGCCACACGACTGAGGAATAATGTCATCCAGCCCACCCCCCCAATCGACTCATTGGCCGTGGGACGGATTTTTGCATTGGAGCAGGCTTTTCGCGCTAGCATTCCAATCTTCTCAGAAAGTATCAATATCACAATCTCGCAGGATTTCTCAATGGTACGAGCAAATTTCAAGGATAGAATGGCTCAATTCACATGTATAACTGGTTTCGATATAGTTTGACTGCATAACAGTGAAATGTATCACTGAAGAACTATAATGAAAACATTCTATTTTATAACGTTTTAGACATCAGTGAAGCATATAATTATGATTATGAATGTACTATTCTAGAACTATTTCTGGCTCAGAATCCGATTATCGTCTTCGCAGCTGCCTGAAACCACTCTGAAAAAAGTTATACGCTTTTTTTCAAAGCCTGGTGGCAGCGGTAAGTGGAATTTCATGAATTTTTTTCGGGTGTTTTGAGAAAAAATCTCCGATCTGGCTCAAAACTTGTCTGCAGGGGTAATCTAGGGTGCTGAACACGAATTTGAAGACCGTTTGTCAAAATTCTGAAGTTTACTGTGGGTTACGGTAGGTACCATGCCCTATAGGGAGCAAAACGTACCTCAATAATTCGAAAATCGACAAATGGACATTGAATCTGTGTTCGCCGCCCCGAATAACCCCTGCATACAAACTCTGAGTCAAATCTGAGACTTTGACCAAACTACCGTATACCCATCCTGATCTACCGTAATCTGAATAAACTCGATAAACGGACGTCAGATTCGGGGTCAGCACTCCAACTAACCCCCAGAGGCACAATTTTAGCCATATCTATCGAAGTACACCGGCAATCAAGTCAAAAGCCGTGACGGCTATTAAATTTTCACCTGCTGGTAAGCTTTGCACGAATCAAGTCGAAAACTTTGGAAAATCGAAAATTAGATCCCAAATTCGCGATCAGCGCCCCAAATACCCATCTGGGAGGATTTTGAGTCAAATCTGGAACATTTACCTACCCTTTAAAATGAAGAAATAAATAAAATCAGAAGAAATCTCCATAGCAAAGTCAGTCAAAGTCAGACTGTGTCGAAACTAGTTATACATGTGAATTGAGCCATTCTATCCTTGAAATTTGCCCGCACGATAGAGAAATCCTTCGAAATTGTGATATTGATACTTTCTGAGAAGATTGGAAGGCTAGCGCGAAGAGCCTGCTCCAATGCAAAAATCTGTCCCACGGCCAATGAGTCGATTGGGGGGGTGGGCTGGATAACATTATTCACGACTGAGCACCTATTTGATTGCCCAAAGAGGCCCACCACACTGACAATAATGGATTTGTGACTAGACGAAAAAGACCGTGCGGGACAAATTGCCACGATAGCCGTAAAATATAGCGTATGGTGCAATTACACAACTTACACCGAAAATCACGCCTGTAATACCAGTGCAACCGCATTCTCAGTAAATAATCACATAAGGGGCTTTCAGAGTGGCGTCGCTGCGAAATTCGCGGCATCGCTCCTCAGAGCGAGTGAAAAAAGGCGTGGCCTATCGATTGCCGCCGCGTCATATTTCTTTCTCAGCGTCTCATATTTCTTCGCTGCCCTTTAAGTGCGATCAGAGCGCATAAACATATTGGCGTCTCAGACACTCGAGGGGGGCAAGCCTCGTTCATTTTCGCGCAAGGGGGCCAGCCTTGAGCCGTAATTGTGGGCGGAGACTTTAGAGGGACGGCGCTCCGACCACCGTTGAGCCAGCCCTCAGCGCCGCGACGCGACCACTGTTACTGGGACAGATTTTGCGTCGTGGAGCGCACAACCTCCTTCAAGTTTCCATAATCGGCGCTTCACTTCAGAATTCTGATTCATTTGTGTTTGATGCTTCTATCGCGAAATCTTCTTCCTTCCTCTTGATATACGTCATATGAACAATTCATTTAGGGAGCTTTCATGCTGCTAGTGCACCTGGAGGGATTAAATTATTTTCGCGGAGTGACAAATCAGGGAATAATCGGAGGTGTGATACCCAATTACGATACCCTTTTTGGTTTCCTGCAATCATGGGTGAGACCAACCTTTCAAGAAGCCCCTGGATAAGGTTTGGACTCAGTAATTTCTTTGAAGTGCCCTTTATCCTAGATTTGTAGCATTGTATCTCATCAGTTCTGTTGTGATGGGAGATCGTTATCACCGATTTATCGACTGATCTTATGTGGGTGGGTTTTGATCTAGGCGCGAAAACCGGCCAATCATAGACCACCCACCGCGCTATATAAACCCCTGCCGCCGCACTGTTACAGATCCGATTGGACTCGTCTACCACTGCCACTCCGTTCCTGCACCACCACTCCACGACGCCTCGACGCCAAGCCACCACGACGACGCCGAGCAGCCAACCACTCGCCTCACTACTCACTGTTATTCTTGCTGTACACTTCTGCTTAGCCACCTGCGTTGCGGCACCCTTTTGGATAATAAATTTTTGCACGCCGATTGTGTCCCGTACACAACAAGTTCGTTTGCTTTCGCACTGCAAGTTCTCAGCAGCGCCTATATGTGTGTATGTATGTAAGATTGCCAGGTGAGTTGTTGCCCACTTGTGTCGTTCCTATTAATTTCGTTTGCTATGGGAGTTCATTCCATAGGTGAGACTGCTTGATTTGCGTCATCTTGGGAGTGCCTCAAGAACGACCAGGGGTGCGCTCCAAGAATGTTCCCCAGAAGACATGGGAGGACAGGTAGCCTTTCTTTCCATGGACGAAATCGCTTCCCATGGCCATGATTTATAACTGGAAAATTCTTCCACGTGCTTGTGGCTACGTTTCCATGGACGCGTTTTGCCATGGGAATGTTCTTGGAACGCACCCCAGCGCATGTCATGGGAATAGAGGTATGAAATTATCGGACCATCTACAGGTGTTTTTTATCTCTTCTAAACAGCATTTAGCGGATTGCTTATGACTATTTTTAGACGCGACATGAGGGATTACGAGTGCAACATCAGTAAAGCAGTACTCAAAGGGTAGGTTCTACTATGATCTAAACTGGCGCAATTAACCAAGTTCAAAACTATTACCATTACAGCTCTGCGAAAGTTCAGAACAGCGAGAAGAACAGCACTAAAAGAGGTGCCTCCGCATCCGCTCGTGAATGGTCTCCTACCAGTTGCGCTGGATCTCGGTAGGGTTATCCTACAGACAGCTGCTCAATGGTCAAAATCTGGTCAAACCCTCTGCTTGGGCGGAAGTGATGTTAACGAGAGTGTCAACGAAAGCTCTCATTCATGCTGCTTGAAAAGTAACAGAAAAATAAATCTCGATTGCTCTATTTGTTTCTATTTATTTTCTCAATTAGCCATCCTCTTTGGAACCCCAAAACTGTTGGCTGCTACGGATCTTACTCAACACAATTTTTCTCTAAGTGATCGGCCACTGATTTTCGACGAGCTTATAGTCAAAACGTCAGATCTTTCAAATAGAAGCACTGTTTTTGCGGGCGAGAAGCTTAGTTTGCTTTAAGCTTCTTTTTTTAGTCAACCTGGTTGTATATTAATTACTTTTATGTTTCTGTTCTCGACATTGCATTTGTTTGATTTGTTTGTTATACATATTGTTTTTTTTTCGACGCACCTTAGCGTGCATTCTAATAAAGAAATAAATAATAAAAGGAGACACGCGGAATATTTGTCTTATCCTTATTCTCTGATGTTGCTGTTATTACATTGTTGTTGTTATTTTTACACAAGGTGCTGAGTTGATCGCAAAACGCTTGGCTCCGGGCGAGATTGAACCAGCATATTCCCTTTCCGGGGGAGCGCCTTATCGCACTGCACCACCGTAGCCCCAGCGCCGCTCTCACTCAACTGCTCGGTAAATCTTCACCGAAGCAATCATCCTTTCACCCGCATAACGGGATGAAACAGGAATACCGTCAGAGACTATCTCAACAGTCGTAGACTCCAAGGTGCTTCTAAGATGATGCCCTAGTTAAGTCTTACACGATTTTTGGATGTTTTTGCCGTGTAACTGCAGTTTCAACGTCGCAGTGCACGTTATGGTATGTTTACACAAGGTGCTGAGTTGATCGCAAAACGCTTGGCTCCGGGCGAGATTGAACCAGCATATTCCCCTTTTTCTCCGGGAGCGCCTTTATCGCACTGCACCACCGTAGCCCCAGCGCCGCTCTCATTAACTGCTCGGTAAATCTTCACCAGAAGCAATCAATCCTTTCTACCCGCATAACGGGATGAAACAGGAATACCGTCAGAGACTATCTAACTGCAGTCGTAGACCTGCTCAAGAATGATGCCCTAGTTAAGTCTTTTACACGATTTTTTTTGGATGTTTTTTGCCGTAACTTTGCAGTTTAACGTCGCAGTGCACGTTATGGTACATGTTTACACAAGCGTGCTGAGTTGATCGCAAAACGCTTGGCTCCGGGCGAGATTGAACCAGCATATTCCCTTTCCGGGGAGCGCCTTTATCGCACTGCACCACCGCGTAGCCCCAGCGCCGCTCTCACTCAACTGCTTCGGTAAATCTTCACCGAGAAGCAATCATCCTTTCACCCGCATAACGGGATGAAACAGGAATACCGTCAGAGACTATCTAACAGTCGTAGACCTGTCAAGATGATGCCCCTAGTTAAGTCTTTTACACGATTTTTTGGATGTTTTTTGCCGTGAACTGCAGTTTTAATCGCGTCGCAGTGCGCACGTTATGGTATGTGGCTTACACAAGGTGCTGGAGTTGATCGCAAAACGCTTGGCTCCGGGCGAGATTGAACCAGCATATTCCCTTTCCGGGGGAGCGCCTTGCCCATCGCACTGCACCACCACCGTAGCCCCAGCGCCGCCTCTCACTCAACTGCTCGGTAAATCTTCACCGAAGCGTAATCCATCCTTCACCCGCATAACGGGATGAAACAGGAATACCGTCAGGTGAGACTATCTAACAGGTCGTAGACCTGTCAAAGATGATGCGTCCTAGTTAAGTCTTTTTACACGATTTTTTGGATGTTTTTTTGCCGTAACCTGCAGTTTAACGTCGCAGTGCACGTTATGGTATAATGTTTACACAAGGTGCTGAGTTGGATCGCAAAACAACGCTTGGCTCCGGGCGAGATTGAACCAGCATATTCCCCTTTCCGGGGAGCGCCTTATCGCACTGCACCACCGTAGCCCCAGCGCCGCTCTCACTCAACTGCTCGGTAAATCTTCACCGAAGCAATCATCGCTTTCACCCGCATAACGGGATGAAACAAGGGAATACCGTCAGAGACTATCTAACAGTCGTAGACCTGTCAAGATGATGCCCTAGTTGAAGTCCTTACACGATTTTTTGGATGTTTTTTGCCGTAACTGCAGTTTAACGTCGCAGTGCACGTTATGGTATGTTTACACAAGGTGCTTTGAGTTGATCGCAAAACGCTTGGCTCCGGGCAGAAGATTGAACCCAGCATATTCCTCTTCCGGGGAGCGCCTTTATCGCACTGCACCACCGTAGCCTTCCAGCGCCGCTCTCACTCAACTGCCATTTTCGGTAAATCTTCACCGAAGCAATCATCGCTTTCACCCGCATAACGGGATGAAACAGGAATAGCTCGTCAGAGACTATCTAACAGTCGTAGACCTGTCAAAGATGATGCCCTAGTTAAAGTCTTACACGATTTTTTGGATGTTTTTTGCCGTAACTGCGGTTTAACGTCGCAGTGCACGTTATGGTATGTTTACACAAGGTGCTGAGTTGATCGCAAAACGCTTGGCTCCGGGCGATTGAACCAGCATATTCCCTTTCCGGGGGAGCGCCTTATCGCACTGCACCACCGTAGCCCCAGCGCCGCTCTCACTCAACTGCTCGGTAAATCTTCACCGAAGCAATCATCCTTTCACCCGCATAACGGGATGAAACAGGAATACCGTCAGAGACTATCTAACAGTCGTAGACCTGTCAAGATGATGCCCTAGTTAAGTCTTACACGATTTTTTGGATGTTTTGCCGTAACTGCAGTTTAACGTCGCAGTGCACGTTATGGTATGTTTACACAAGGTGCTGAGTTGATCGCAAAACGCTTGGCTCCGGGCGAGATTGAACCAGCATATTCCCTTTCCGGGGGAGCGCCTTATCGCACTGCACCACCGTAGCCCCAGCGCCGCTCTCACTCAACTGCTCGGTAAATCTTCACCGAAGCAATCATCCTTTCACCCGAATAACGGGATGAAACAGGAATACCGTCAGAGACTATCTAACAGTCGTAGACCTGTCAAGATGATGCCCTAGTTAAGTCTTACACGATTTTTTGGATGTTTTTTGCCGTAACTGCAGTTTAACGTCGCAGTGCACGTTATGGTATGTTTACACAAGGTGCTGAGTTGATCGCAAAACGCTTGGCTCCGGGCGAGATTGAACCAGCATATTCCCTTTCCGGGGGAGCGCCTTATCGCACTGCACCACCGTAGCCCCAGCGCCGCTCTCACTCAACTGCTCGGTAAATCTTCACCGAAGCAATCATCCTTTCACCCGCATAACGGGATGAAACAGGAATACCGTCAGAGACTATCTAACAGTCGTAGACCTGTCAAGATGATGCCCTAGTTAAGTCTTACACGATTTTGGATGGTTTTTGCCGTAACTGCAGTTCAACGTCGCAGTGCACGTTATGGTATGTTTACACAAGGTGCTGAGTTGATCGCAAAACGCCGGCTCCGGGCGAGATTGAACCAGCATATTCCCTTTCCGGGGAGCGCCTTTATCGCACTGCACCACCGTAGCCCCAGCGCCGCTCTCACTCAACTGCTCGGTGAATCTTCACCGAAGCCATCATCCTTTCACCCGCATAACGGGATGAAACAGGAATACCGTCAGAGACTATCTAACAGTCGTAGACCTGTCAAGATGATGCCCTAGTTAAGTCTTACACGATTTTTGGATGTTTTTTGCCGTAACTGCAGTTTAACGTCGCAGTGCACGTTATGGTATGTTTACACAAGGTGCTGAGTTGATCGCAAAACGCTTGGCTCCGGGCGAGATTGAACCAGCATATTCCCTTTCCGGGGGAGCGCCTTATCGCACTGCACCACCGTAGCCCCAGCGCCGCTCTCACCCAACTGCTCGGTAAATCTTCACCGAAGCAATCATCCTTTCACCCGCATAACGGGATGAAACAGGAATACCGTCAGAGACTATCTAACAGTCGTAGACCTGTCAAGATGATGCCCTAGTTAAGTCTTACACGATTTTTTGGATGTTTTTTGCCGTAACTGCAGTTTAACGTCGCAGTGCACGTTATGGTATGTTTACACAAGGTGCTGAGTTGATCGCAAAACGCTTGGCTCCGGGCGAGATTGAACCAGCATATTCCCTTTCCGGGGGAGCGCCTTATCGCACTGCACCACCGTAGCCCCAGCGACGCTCTCACTCAACTGCTCGGTAAATCTTCACCGAAGCAATCATCCTTTCACCCGCATAACGGGATGAAACAGGAATACCGTCAGAGACTATCTAACAGTCGTAGACCTGTCAAGATGATGCCCTAGTTAAGTCTTACACGATTTTTTGGATGTTTTTGCCGTAACTGCAGTTTAACGTCGCAGTGCACGTTATGGTATGTTTACACAAGGTGCTGAGTTGATCGCAAAACGCTTGGCTCCGGGCGAGATTGAACCAGCATATTCCCTTTCCGGGAAGCGCCTTATCGCACTGCACCACCGTAGCCCCAGCGACGCTCTCACTCAACTGCTCGGTAAATCTTCACCGAAGCAATCATCCTTTCACCCGCATAACGGGATGAAACAGGAATACCGTCAGAGACTATCTAACAGTCGTAGACCTGTCAAGATGATGCCCTAGTTAAGTCTTACACGATTTTTTGGATGTTTTTTGCCGTAACTGCAGTTTAACGTCGCAGTGCACGTTATGGTATGTTTACACAAGGTGCTGAGTTGATCGCAAAACGCTTGGCTCCGGGCGAGATTGAACCAGCATATTCCCTTTCCGGGGGAGCGCCTTATCGCACTGCACCACCGTAGCCCCAGCGCCGCTCTCACTCAACTGCTCGGTAAATCTTCACCGAAGCAATCATCCTTTCACCCGCATAACGGGATGAAACAGGAATACCGTCAGAGACTATCTAACAGTCGTAGACCTGTCAAGATGATGCCCTAGTTAAGTCTTACACGATTTTTTGGATGTTTTTTGCCGTAACTGCAGTTTAACGTCGCAGTGCACGTTATGGTATGTTTACACAAGGTGCTGAGTTGATCGCCCAATCGACTCATTGGCCGTGGGACAGATTTTGGCATTGGAGTACGCTTTTCGCGCTAGCATTCCATACTCCTCAGAAAGCCTCAATATCACAATTTTGCAGGATTTCTCCATCGTAAGAGCTAATTTCAAGAGTAGAACAGCTCGACTAACATGCATAACTGGTTTCGATAAAGTTTAGCTGTACAACTGTGAAATGTATCGCTGAAGAAGTATTGTGAAAATATTATATTTTATTGCAATCTTTTAGACATCGGTGATGTATAATTATGATTATGAACAAATGATTAATGTATGATCATGAGCTGTAAATTCTCGAAATCGAGAGCTCATATCTAAGCAACAACTTTGTAATATTAATTTAGACTGAAGACCTGTAACACTTAGTTATCGCACAATCAGTTCTTCATGTTACCATGGGCATACATTGCAATATGCCATAAACTGAACAAGTCTTCGAATGCACATCGAAACCAGTTCTACATGTAAATTGAGCTGTTCTACCTCTGAAAATAAGTCGTACGGTAGAGCAACCCTGCGAAATTGTGATACTGATGCTTTCTGAGGAGATGCGCGAAGAGCTTGCAACAATGCCGAAATCTGTCTCACGGCCAATGAGTCGATTGGGGGTGGGCGAACTGACTGTTTCCATCTAATTGGGAGTGGTGCTCTACTAGAATATCCCACTCGATGGAAACAGAGTTCATGTACTGTGCTTCTCTGCGTCAAATTCCACTCCTCTGCGTCAAATTCCCCTCCGCAATTGCGTATTGAGACGCTTCGCGGCCGCACGCGCTCGAGCCGGACGAGATTCCGGCGCCGTAGCCGATAAGCTGATTGTAGGTGGTTTTTTTTCATTTTCTTCAATTTTCTTGGCTTCTATGACCAAACCCGTCCTTCTGTGTTTTTTCATATAATAAAGTTTTATATCTCTACATGCACACCAATTTTTCCTTCCAGATGCCTCCGCAACAACTTCTAGGGGAGAAAAAATTCACGGAGTATTTAATTTTTTATTTCACGTTTATTTTTGTGATTCTCTCTTTTTGTTTTTCTTCCTTACATTCCTGTGATTTATATGATTGTTTGGTTTCCTAGGGTAGATGGTTTCTGGCCGAAATCGATTGAACTCGGGATCAAACCGGGACTATTCTTGAAAAAAAAAACACATGAGGAGAATTACGAAACCAAACAATCATAAAAATTATTTGAATGAAAAAAAAACAAAATCAGAGGTGAATCCCAAAAATGAACGAGAATATGAAAATTTACTAAACACCGGGAATTTTTCTGCCCTAGAAGTTGTTGCGACAACATCTGAAAAGAAAAAATAGCGTGCATGTAGATATAACGGTTTGGCGAAGTTATAAATACAAGAAAGTCAGAGTCAGCGGCTGAGAAATTGTCTTGAGACCTTGGGGGATGAGGTGGTGAAGCAGGGTTGAGCAGCGTTGTGACCGGCCACAACGGGGGTCGTAAATTTTTTTAGAAATTTTTGGAAAAAAACGAAAATTTAAGAGGGGGTCGTGACATTTTTAATACATGACCCTTTCACGTCCACACGCCAGCCGCGACCGAACTAGGCTCTAAAAACATTACAGCAACTTTCGCTTCTCTTCAAAATTTAATAGTAAAAAAAGCTTTAAAAAATTGGTCCCAGGGGTGCCCCTGAGGGGGGTCGTGTGGGTTTTTTGGAAAAATAATGAAAACATGGGGTGGGGGTCGTAGCCGCTACAAAAATCGCCACAACGGCCTGCTCAACCCTGTGGTGAAGTCGTTCAATCCGAAAAGAATTCAAAAATATATGTGGCTGCTTCTGGGCGATCGGTATCGAGATGGTGGACTGCTGGTGCGCCCCGAAACCACCCTATCTAGAACACACAGCGCCGCGGATCGGCCGTTTGACCATCCCACTATCAATTGTGCCGCGGATCAGCCGTCAAGCGCCGCGAACCGTCCGGAAAGCTCATCTGCCGCCGCGGACGAGCCGTGAGTTTCTCTGAGGAGGCCGGTTGGCGCAGCGCGTGCAACGCAAAACTGCGGCGCCCGCGTTTGACACGATTGGAGCACGATTATACACTCCACCAAAACCTTATACAGGCGAAACGAGGCCTAGCTCTGCTCAATACACTACTGACGAGCCTCGGGAAGTGGAAATAATGCAATAAGTGGTATGAACACTAAATTTCACACTTCTCCAAGGTTAACAGGCGAAACTACTCTCAGCTCTTCCTATTGCAGAAGCACTTTACTTTCAAATCCCATTACCATTGTACTCATGTTTCATTCGGCTGTCTTAAACGTCGTAATAAATCAAATCGAATCAAATCAAACATCACTAACAAGGTAGATAGGGTTGAACACGCAAGATCGAGTTTCGAGATGCAACTTTAATATGGGGAGGACAGTGATCCCGTATTCCATACTCAGAATCGGCTAAATGCCACAAAGATTTACAAGAGATTTGCAAAAGTGGACATTTTCATAGCTTTGCCCAGAGAAAAGGGGTACACGGATGACAATTTCTATGGCCTTCAAAAAAATTTCTTGGATTAAGCTTAAAACTTGGTTCTAGGGGTTATTTTGGGTGCTGATTACGAATCTGAGGCCCATTTGTCAATGTTTGATAATTCCATCTGATTTGGTCCGGAGATTCAAAATGGGGGAAATTTTGCTGCCCAAACGCGACCCCTGACGATTTCGAGAATGCTACGATCAAATCGCCTTAAAACTTGTATCTAGGGGTTGTCGATAAATTACGGTAGGTTACGGCGGGTATATGGTAGCTGGATCCGAGATGCTCAACCTACGCGTGGTGGATCTGTGGAGTCGACTATCAAGATCAAGGAGACTCATCAAACGGGCATCAACAACTCCACGAGGAGTTTTTTCTGTATGGGAGTGCAAATGGCTGGCTGCTGCACTCCTCCGCATACTACTGCTACGAGCCGGCATTGAGAGGAACCCAGGGCCACGCAGCAAGACTCCACGATATCCCTGCTGTAATTGTGGATTATCGGCTCAACATGCAAGCGTCCAGTGCGGTGGTTGCCTCGGCTGGGTACACCTCAAATGTTCGGGGTTAACCAGCTATAATGATTACACTGACGCTTATTGTTGTACTTCTTGCTCTAACCCTCCCCCTAAAGTTCCTCTTCATAGTCTAGACATTTTTCAACTCAATATCAATGGCCTGCGTGCCAAACTTGCTGAGCTCACATTGTACATTGAACGCTTCCGTCCAGATGTCATTCTCCTTCAGGAGACTAAACTTAGCCCAACATCCTCCCTACCTCGCCTCCCCGGTTATATGTCTTACCACCTCCCTCGCACATCTCATGGTGGAGGCGTCTCTACGTTTGTAAAAACCTCTATACCTTCTCATCTTATAGCTCTCCCTAATCATAATGTTGTAGAATGTATTGGTGTTCATGTTGTATTGCAAAGTTGCCCCATAGATATTGTTAATATTTATATTCCCCCAATCTCCTCATGTCCCAATTCGTTTGACCCCACTCCATTTTTGCAATCTGTGCACACCGCCCTCCCATCGTCTTCTGTTGTCATGGCTGGCGATTTTAATGCTCACTCCACATCCTGGTTCTCCTCTCTAGATCCCGATGACAGAGGGGAACTACTTGAGCTTGTTGCTGAGGATTGTGATCTTGTTGCCATTAACGAGGACGCCCCCACTCGCCTTCCTTCCACGGGCAGGCCGTCCTCTCCAGATGTCACTTTTGTATCATCTTCTCTTGCTGTTTCCTGTAACTGGTCCACTGCTATAGCTATGGCCAGCGATCACGTACCCATATGTGTTTCATTGGATTTGTCTCTCTACAGTCACCTGGCACCTTTCATAGGCTCTCGTAGCAAATTGTACACCAACTACCGTAAGGCCAACTGGGTCATGTTTAAAGAGGTGTTACTCAGTCGGGTAGCCTACTACCCGCTAACCGGCTCCGTTCACGAGAAGGACAAGTTCATTGTTGATGCCATATGTAACGCCTCCAGAACTGCAATTCCTACAGGGCGCGTTAGAACGTTTCACCCTAACGTTCCCAGAGACGTCCTGGAGCTGATCGAATTACGGGACGAGAAGCGCCGAGCTGACCCTGCAGATCCCAGCATTGAACTACTGTCAGATGAGATCACCAAAAGGCTGAATGATTAAAAACGGACGCGATGGATGGAGTTCACTGAATCCTTGAATTTCTCCACTGACGCAAAGAAGACCTGGAGCATTCTTAAGCGGTTATCTGGGAAGAAAATGGCAGCGGATCGCAACATGCTTGAGTTCCCTTCAGGGAAATTCGAGTCCGGATTTAAGGCTGCATGTCGACTTGGAAAACACTTTGCTTCAGCGACGTCCCGCCGTGATCGTTCCAACAGGCTCACTCTCCGGTCTATAAGGAAGCTCAGCCGAAAAGATGTACCTGCCATAACTGCCTCTGAGATGTCTTCCCTCATCAAGTCCATGAAGAACTCGCGAGCCGAGGGACCCGACGGTGTGTCAGCCGTCCATCTCAAGCACTTGCCGGAAGAGTTCCTTGAATTACTTTGTGACCTAGTCTACTCGTCATTCAGCACAGGTGTCATCCCCGCCAGATGGAAGCAAGCAATTGTTCTTCCGATCCTCAAGCCTGGCAAACCAGAAGATCAAGCAACTTCACATCGACCCATCTCCCTTTTATCCCCTATTGCTAAGTTAGCGGAGAAATTCATCACCCCGCACCTCCAAGAAGCATTACGACATAACGTGCATCAACATGGCTTCAAGAAGGCCCACTCTACCATTACGGCACTCACGTCCATCACAGAACACATAAACTCTGGTCCCGCCGTAGTGACCTGTTGATTTCGATCAATACCAGCAGCGGAGCGGTGCGCCTCGGTGAAATATAACTAGTGATAAGGAGGTTCCGACGAAAAAGCCACCGCTTCGCGCTGTGATAATCGAAATCAACAGGTCACTACGGCGGGACCAGAGTTTAATTGCTGGCTTTAACATGAAACCTCCAGCTGGTAGAAGTATTGTCGTGGCGGTTGACTTAACCGCTGCCTTCGATAACGTCAGTATTCCGCTGCTGTCCAAATCGATCCTGGACTCTACTATTCCTGACTGGTGCAAAAGATGGACAGATAACTTTGTCAAAAATCGTTCCATTCGTGTGAAATTTGATGGACACTTATCGAAGTCTGTGCCCCTGAAGGCAGGCGTTCCACAAGGAGGAGTTTTATCTCCCAGTCTGTTTTCTTTGTATCTGTCTGATGTGCCGAAGCCGTCGTCAAACATCCACTTATGTCTATATGCGGATGACATCACTATTATTTGTACTGACCCTGTCATCGATCGAGCCACTGCTGAGATGAATAAATACCTCGTCAGTCTGGCCAAGTTCTTTGAATCGAAGCAGCTAAAGGTCTCACCAACCAAGTCCAGCGTTACTTTGTGCACCACAGCGACTGCCGAACACAAGCTGCATCCCAAGGTTCTTTGGTAAGGAAATACGCTGCCCTTATCTAAACACCCTCGTCTACTTGGTGTATTCCTGGACCCGTCACTGCGTTTTCACGAAAACACACGTATTCGAGCTGCTGCTGCCAACACACGTAACAACATTCTACGTTCGCTGGCAGGCACTACATGGGGCAGCTCTAAGGAAATTTTGCGAACCATCTACAGGGCTATGGTGCAGCCGGTGCTGGAATATGGAGCCCCAATATGGTCAAGACACCTGTAGGAAGCCTCTTGGAGCAAACTTCAGCGTGCACAGAACACTGCTCTACGCGTGATCACTGGATGCCCTAGATCCACACCGGTATCTCATCTGCATCAAGAGTGTTCGCTGCTTCCTGTAAAGCAGCATTGTCAACTCCAGTCGCAACAGTTCCATGTTGGCATTGTAAGGAATTCCACACACCCTAATTTCCCATTACTGTCATCTGGTCCCCATTTCCGACATATTCGATCGCCACTTCATGCTGCAGTCTCTGTCTTGGATCGTCAACGTTGGGCGACGTTGGAGCTCAATCGCGTCAGACTACTGCAAATGGAGCACACCCGATTCGTCAGAGAATACCTCTCCAGTGCTCCCCTAAATCCTATTCTTGGTGACGTGCCACCCCCGATCAATGACATTCATTCATTTTTTCATTTCATTCAACGACTTTATTGTGGAAATAAAGAAACACACATATACACATATGTGAATGAGATTCTTTGTTAAAGTAAAAACGATGCATAACAATGGCAGAAGTGAGAAGGGCACAAAATATGAATTGTTTTTGCGGAGAATTTTTTTTTACAATTTGAATGACCTCTTGTCTCAAGAGACTTGAGGCCACCGCTTCTGGGACAAAGAAAAGCACAACAAGCTGGAAAACCCGTCGCATTGGATTATTAGTAATACCCTTTTAATCAGAGTGGACGCTCACTCGTTCCTCGTAATGACCTGAGATCGTACTTGGATAATCTACTTCGAAAGATCGAAAAGTTTCCGGATTCAGCGATCTCTGTAGGCAAATTGTTCCAAGTTCTGACAACCCTGAACGCAAAGGAATTCAATATGCTGCCTTTAGAGGTGAATTTCCGTTCAAGTTGGAATCCATGTTTGCGAGAACGGACATGGTGGCGAGTAAACACGAAAAGGCTGTCAAAGGGAATGTCGCAAAAACCATGCACGATCTTATAGCACAGATTTAAATCAAATTCAGCTCTGCGATATCGTAGGGTATTTAACCCTAGCATATCCAAACGAGCTGCATAATCTGGAACTTCTCTGTTTGGGAATACTTTGGTGAACACACGTCTAGAGTATCGTTTTTGCACATTTTCAATGATCTCATCATCTTCCACTGTGGAAGGTGACCAAACCTGAGTACAGTACTCCAGTAGGGGTCGGCAGTAAACGGTGAATGCTTTCTTGTAGTGAACAAGACAGTGATGTTTCAGGGATCTCAAAATACAGTTAGCCACCGAGGTAGCTTTTTTGGAGATTTCTCTGCAATGAGAATTCCAGCTAAGATTCGAACTAATGAGAACACCTAGGTCCCTGATAACCTCGTGCACAGGAAGCTTCACACCGTTTAAACGTAGGGGGCATTCATGACGAAAGTTAATATGCAGCAAGCTGCATTTTTCTTCTGATAATTGTAGCTGCCACACCTCGATCGACCATTCGGCTAGTCGATCGAGGTCACATTGAAGCTCATAAAAAATGACAGCGAAAAGGACCTACCCAGACGTACACGCGTGATCCTGGCAGGCCTACGATGTGGACACTCCTCACACCTCAAGGCCTTCGTCCATAAAATCGACTCGTCGATCCCCGACGAATGTCCTGACTGCCACAACCCAGGGCACGATTCATTTCATTTATTTTCATGTCCTGCAAGGCCGACTTCTCTAACAGTTATGGATATGTGGACGAACCCGTGCGATGTGGCTGCCTTTCTACACCTATAAGGAGAAGCTCTATGTGGCCGATAAGAAGAAGAAGATATGGTAGCTTGGTAAAAGTCTCAGAATTGTCTGAAAATTTCACTGTGGATGTTAATTGGGACGCTGAACACGAATTTGAGGTCCAATTTTCGATCTTTAAATCTATAAGGTAAGCAACGCCAGTTAAAAGGCATTATGACTACCGCATCCCACAGTAACCCAAATTCTGGCGAGGAACAGATCCCAGATTCGGGTTCAGCGCCATAAATAACCTACAGCTGAAATTTTAGAGCCGAATCCGAATTTTTTCTGGACACCCCCAGAAATTCCCTGATGAGTGACCACCATGATATTTTTGTGACGCAATGGAAATGCCATTTTTAAAATCCCCGCGGCCATTTCGGAAAATTCAAGCACGGGACATTTATTTAAGGTCACAGACCTACAGCAAGGACAACATGATTTTCCAAATTGCCACCGGTAGGTGGCAAATCTCCCTTGGAACAGAACCCACAGGACCAATCTTAACAGCTGTTGAAAAGTAGTCTATTGCTCCACTGCTGTACCTGATTTATCTTCTTGAGACGATTCCTCAGAGTCAAGTAGTAGAATATGTGAACGGCATTAAGCGACTATGGAATATTGAATGTTTTCTAATGAATTGTTATTCATGCTATGTCTAATGCAGTTAGGCTTAGTCTACCGTCGAAAACCTCAAAAAATAATAGTGAGTACTACCCGAGCTTTGAAGGGTGAGGAGTGTAGCTCGCGAGGTTTTGCTCTGCAGAAATGTTTCTCAAATCCATCAGTCATGTAGATTCCGCTAGGTTCTCCAAGTTTGATGTTGTTACTAGCGTGATTTATTCATAAAAAATCCGATCTCAGATATCTCTTTCTAAGGATGAAATGGATCGAACCTAAGACGGACTGTGATGATGGAGAAGACTGATTAGACTTTCTGCTAACTAGTAGGCTAAAATATTCCTCTGTAGTCCTAGGACTGATTAATGACGGTTTTTTCCTTGCATGAGTGGAATCACTTACTTGGGAATTGGAAAAAGATGTTCTTCCCAAACCAGTTTAAAGGATGTTATTAATGGTCTGTTCTATACACTTTGAGCTTCTCATATGTTGTTGAGATTGGTCTCGTGGATTATCTTAGTGATGTTGCTTCTGTAATAGGAAGAGCTGAGACTAGTTTCGCCTCTTAACCTTAGAGAAGTGTGAAATTTAGTGTTCATACCACATATTGTATTATTTTTACTTCTCAAGGTTTGTCAGTAGGGTATTAAGAAGAGCTAGGCTTCGCTTCCCCTGTATATCACATTCTCTCGCCTGGACAGGATTTTGGTTGAGTGTATAATCGTACTCCAATCGCGTTAGATTGCGCGCGCCGCAGATTTGCGTCGCATGCGCTGCGCCAGCCGGCCTCCGGTGGTTAATCACTTTCACCGCACGGTATACTTCGGCGACTCGAAAAAATTTTCGAATAATCGAGTTTTCGACTAACTCGATTTTTCAAAATTTCCATTAATCGAGTTTTCGACTAAGTCGATTTTTCGAATAATCGAATAGTCGAGTTTTCGACTAATTCGATTTTTCAAAATTTCGAATAATCGAGTAGTCGAATGACTCGATGTCGACTATTTCAGTCGATACCAAGACTCGATGACTCGACTCGACATAAGTATACCGCACGGTATTTGGAGTTTACTGGATTTGTGGACGAATCCAACTTCGGTCGCCCGTTTCTTAAACCTCTCACAAAAACCTTCCTGCGGCTGCAAAGAAGAAGTGATCTTCTTTCCTTCACACTGCCACGGCGTGACCGTAGCTACGAGATGTCGGTAGCATCATGAAATTGATAGCACCGAGTGGAGCGGATATTTCACGAAAAAAAAGCAGACGACAACAGATGTTGGGCTAACACTGTAGATGATCAGGAATGTGAGGGTAACAGTCCCACAGCTTAGAATTCTTATGAAAACAATTGAGAGCTCGGAGAGCAGTGAGAGAAGTTGCCTGGACGACAAGCCCAGTCACATGAGAAGCTGGAAGCGGCCTTCAGTTTAGCCGTTGTTTGACGCGTCGTAGGAAGGTACGCAGCTGAGGGACGAGAAATTGCGGACAAATCACACCTGTGCCTGCAGCTTTTTAAACTCGTTCCTTGCAGTTTTCAAGAACTCGCCTCCGGGATCCCCTCTATGTTTGCAGTAGGAATCAATTTAAGGCGTCTTATTTATCTGGAGGGTAGATGTCTATCAACAATTTCTAGTGCTTTCGCGCGAAAAGTCGAGGAAAATGTGCTACGGCATGACGAGCATCAGGTGAGAGCATCAAAATTTTATTCATTTAGCTCTATATTAAAATCTGGGGCATTCCCAAACAGTTTTTTCACTTCGACTGTTACCAGCAGGAGAGCGGTGGTTTTTACTTCCGCCGCCGAGTGGCGCCGCGATTTTTCCCCGACCTGATTGTTGGATCTATCTAGAATAAAGAGGATAGTGAGTGCAAAACTAATAAAACTGAAAACGAAGGCAAAAGCATCAAGATTCCATTGGTAATATGTCGCCTAGCGATCTTCGCGTCACGCCCCATTGCCAGGGGTAGAGCTCGATAGCGAGGCAATTGCTAATCGAGGCGGGTCCTCCAATCGTCAGCGCGATCGACTCTGAGGCATTCATTCCTTCGCTACCGAGCGGCGCTGCACAGCGCATTTCTGTAATATTGACAAGGCGGTGCGGTATGATCGATATTGTAGGAATGCGTCTCCCCGCGCCAGTTGGCGGTGGAAGTATAAACGACGTCTAAGGTGTCGTTTGTACTTCCGCCGCCGAGCGGCGGATCGAAGTGCAATCCCACAAGGGGTCGTTCGTACTTACGCCGTCGAGCAGCGCGGCAAAGTGCATTTCTATGATATTGATCACGCGGCGCTGCACGATCAATATTGTAGAATTGCACTTCGCCGCGTCGCTCGGCGGTGGCAGTATAAGGGGTCGTTTATACTTCCGCCGCGGAGCGGCGCGGCAATAAATGGGGCGGCGCTTCGCGCCGCGCCGCTTAAAAAAGCGCGCCATCAGGATGTATAATCGGGCTGCGTCGAATTTACGCTTCGACGTCGCAGAATGACGTTAGGCGTCGTTTATACTTCGTTGTTGTTGTTGTTGCCCATCATCCACCATACACACTGATCCTGGATCCAATTTCCGGCATATTGACGACGTCATCGAAGCAACATTGCTGGGATCCTCTTCTTTGGAGGATCCCTGAGTGGGGCGTTTTTCCACCCTCTTTTTTTATTTTTTTATTTAATCTTTTTTTTTAATTGTTTTTAATTTTTTTTTTATTTTTTTATTCGTTTTTTTTACATTTCAAATTCATTATTGCATAATTAAAGTGACAGGAAATGGGCTACTTCCACTGGTCTGAGCCAGAGATCTTCTATTGTGAGGTGCGTTGGCTTTCCAGAGCAAGAGAACATGTGAGGTACTGTGTGTTCCTCAAGCCCGCAGTCTGGGCAAAGTGGATTATCGGCTGCTCCTATTTTATGTAGATACCATTGCGACTTCGAATAGAAACCACTCCGGAGCTGAGATAGCGCTGCCCGACTTGGTCTTTACAAAGTCTCCTCCTCCTTAGCAATCCTCGGCGGCGGTCCACTTAGCAAGGGGGAGTTCATAGTAACCAGGAACTCCTTAACAAACTCTTTGTGCACTTCTTTGCGAATGCTTTCCGCGTTTCCTGGCCTGACCAATATTGGCTTGATCGTTCTGACATGCTTTCTGATCTGTCTTGGTGGTTCTGGTTTCTTCATCATGTCGAGTGAAGGATGTTCTGGATCAAGTGCCGCAACCGTTCGATATTGCAGCGTCAACATCTCATTATGAGCTTTGACTGGCATGATTCCCGTCTCATTGCTCTCTGTTTCCATCGAGTGGGATATTCTAGTGGAGCACCACTCCCAATTAGATGGAAACAGTCAGTTCGCCCACCCCCAATCGACTCATTGGCCGTGAGACAGATTTCGGCATTGCTGTAAGCTCTTCGCGCATCTCAGAAAGCATCAGTATCACAATTTTGCAGGGTTGCTCTACCGTACGACTTATTTTCAGAGGTAGAATAGCTCAATTTACATGTAGAACTGGTTTCGATGTGCATTCGAAGACTTGTTCAGTTTATGGCATATTGCAATGTATGCCCATGGTAACATGAAGAACTGATTGTGCGATAACTACTCAGGAACTCGGTGCTCGCGACCCGCGCGCATTTCGGGCCTTGCTCGCCACCCGCTCACCCCTCATTTTGAAGTGCTCGCCACCCGCTGCCCCCTCGTCTCCGCTCGCCACCCGCTATCGGTATAGCGGGTCAGGAGCGCGAGTGGTGATGGTACAGCGGGTCGCGAGCACTTTGCGAGCCAGTCACCCGCTGTTCTCAAATAATCAATGTTGGCGTCTCTCACCTCTGCATTGATTTCTTTTTTTTTTGCTCTTGCTTTCATTTTCTTCTGTGATTCGAAACTACGATGAAGTTTACGTACGTGATTGCTGTGACCCGTTAGCTAGACTGTTCGTGCGACCTCGTTGTCATTCGGCGAGGCAGCACATAATTTTGTATTATGTGTGCCTTAGGTGTACCCACGAGTATCCCTGTGAGGTGTTAATGACTCGCACTGCAATTCCCGCGCAATCACGCCTCCATTATCACCATTCTCACGTCAACGTGTTATAATTCGATACGCCTCCGTCATCCGCATCGTGCATGATGACTTTTTCCTCAACTTTTTTTTGCAGCCGGAACAATATTCCAAATGATTGAATATATTTATAAAAATATTTTGCAACACCTCAAATGAGTCTAAAAAATTAAATGAAAAAAAAATCGTTCATCTCTTAATCTCAAATTTCGAATGTCTCTGTGAATTAAAAAAATATGAATTACGTATATTCGATGAAATTCAATAACTGTAATTTCATCCGAATAGAGAATCTGCCAAATAATAAAGGAATATTCGGCCGGTTATTTGAATTTCTGAACAGTTTTGAATCGAGTATGTAACATTATAGTTTTGTTTCGCTGGCAAAATAATTTTGGTCTGCCAGGTGCCCTTTATTAAATGTTTTTTCCCTACACGTACTTCTTCATTTCTTATTTTACCCCGCTCCTGAATAATATAATATATGTTTTCCAGATGGAGAAATTTTCCGTTGGTACGCATGCTTTCATTCCGGAACCGGTCCACACAGAGTACGCGCCTATGGAGGTAAAATACTATTTTTAATTGTTTGCTGATCTTTTCCTCGAGCGTATCCCAGACGGAAAGAGTGCTAGTTCCAAGTTGTGGAATAGGTGTCTCATTTTTTAGAGTACAGTTAGAAAATCTTGAACAAAATTGCCAACTTGACTTATAAGTTTTCCTTGAGATACTTACAATCCGAATCTTTTTAGAGATGTCAGAGGATCGAATCAGAAGAAGAGCCGCCGATTTGGAGTGCCTGGGGAATGGACGAAGGAACATGGAAGATGATCCGCGAGTGATTTTGAAAAGTGTCTACGGAGTCGAGGTACTTGATTAGTAATTCGGGATTTTTTCTTTGGGAGTCATTTGATTTATACAGCACATTTCAGCTTCTACAAGGGTCTCGGTCGGACGGAACACGAGCGCCGGACGTCGTTAGATGCACTGGTGAGGGATCGAATTAAATTAAATGGCGAGCTATTCAGGTCTCTGCAGAAGGCGCTGTAAGTTAACCTGAGGTTTACGGTGATTTCCTAAGCATATACGAATATATTTTCCGATCGCTCACTTTTTCTACTGAAGAAGTAATACAGTATTATTTCAGGAGAGACATGCGCAGCTACAAGTTCCGCGACGACGACAGAACCTTCCAATGGATACCTAATAATGTAAGTGAGCTGATATTTTTTGTATTTACTACTTAATTCTGCAAAAAATCTATTTTTTCTCAGAGGCACGGTACACCGAGAATCAGTCAAAGTGGAGAAATTGACCCGCAGAGCAATGATGTGAGGTAGATTTTGCTCGATTCAAAAAGAAGAAATTTTCCATTTAGTTGATGTCTTTTACATATGAAATGTTTTATCATAATGTATTAATTGTATTGTGATAAGTAGAGTTAGAGTTTTTATATATTGATATTTAATACCAGGTCCGAATGTACTTGGGTTTATCCTAGATGGGGAGCACCCAGGATTGGACCAAAATGTACGAATGACTGAAGTATTTTTATAGTTTATAAGTACACTGATCAATACCGCTATCGAGTAGCTTTACCTCTTTTTTTTATGATTTAATCCTGAGTGCCCCCCTTCTAGGATAGAACCGAATGATTATTGATGGACATGATATTGTCCATAGCTTGCTACATGTAACGATATCTGAAAATAATGTATTCGTGACCAATGAGATTATGAATTCGATATGAAATCCGCATGAGAAACCATGTTTTTAAACATTTCATTGATTGAACGCCCGTGATGTGAAATATTGATGTGAATGCTTCAGTGCCACAATAATATAATGATAAATACATTTTGACCAACTGTAAATCAGAATTCTATTACTTTAAGGTTAGAGGTGGGGGGGAGGGTAGATTCGATGGTCCTATGAGAGTTTAATTATCTAGGCGTGGGCTAGTGATAAGCAATCACGCAAGAGTTCTCGTCCCGCTACCATTTCGTCGACGACCAGAGGGGGAGGCGAGCGGGTAAGTGTGATGTGGCGAGCGCGCCGCCGAATTAGTGGAGGCGGGCGGCGAGCCCCGGCCGGCCAGCGCTCGCCACCCGCTGCCATCTCGCTCGCTGCCCGCGAAAAGGGTTGCTCGCCACCGGACTTTCGCTTCGCGGGTGGCGAGCCCCAACCTTCTGAGTAAGTGTTACAGGTCTTCAGTCTAAATTAATATTACAAAGTTGTTGCTTAGATATGAGCTCTCGATTTCGAGAATTTACAGCTCATGATCATACATTAATCATTTGTTCATAATCATAATTATACATCACCGATGTCTAAAAGATTGCAATAAAATATAATATTTTCACAATACTTCTTCAGCGATACATTTCACAGTTGTACAGCTAAACTTTATCGAAACCAGTTATGCATGTTAGTCGAGCTGTTCTACTCTTGAAATTAGCTCTTACGATGGAGAAATCCTGCAAAATTGTGATATTGAGGCTTTCTGAGGAGTATGGAATGCTAGCGCGAAAAGCGTACTCCAATGCCAAAATCTGTCCCACGGCCAATGAGTCGATTGGGGTGGGCTGGATAACAATATTCAAAAGGACGGTCCGCGGCGGCTCTCAGGACGGTCCACGGCGGCTGTCAGGACGATCCGCGGCGCCTGCAGGACGATCCGCGGCGCTGGCAAGATGGTCCGCGGCGCATCCGCGGCTTCGGGGAAGGATCGTCCGGTCGTCGGCCGCGGACGATCCTGCGAAAGCGCCGCGGATCGTCCTTGGACTTCTCTGAGTTGTTGCCCATCATCCACCATACACACTGATCCTGGATCCAATTTCCGGCATATTGACGACGTCATCGAAGCAGCATTTCTGGGATCCTCTTCTTTGGAGGATCCCTGAGTGGGGCGTTTTTTCACCCTCTTTTTTTTATTTTTTTAAATCTTTTTTTTTGATTTTTTTTATTCGTTTTTTTTACATTTCAAATTCATCACTGCATAATTAAAGTGACAGGAAATGGGCTACTTCCACTGGTCTGAGCCAGAGATCTTCTATTGTGAGGTGCGTTGGCTTTCCAGAGCAAGAGAACATGTGAGGTACTGTGTGTTCCTCAAGCCCGCAGTCTGGACAAAGTGGATTATCGGCTGCTCCTATCTTATGTAGATACCATTGCGACTTCGAATAGAAACCACTCCGGAGCTGAGATAGCGCTGCCCGACTTGGTCTTTACAAAGTCTCCTCCTCCTTAGCAATCCTCGGCGGCGGTCCACTTAGCAAGGGGGAGTTCATAGTAACCAGGAACTCCTTAACAAACTCTTTGTGCACTTCTTTGCGAATGCTTTCCGCGTTTCCTGGCCTGACCAATATTGGCTTGATCGTTCTGACATGCTTTCTGATCTGTCTTGGTGGTTCTGGTTTCTTCATCATGTCGTTTGAGGGATGTTCTGGATCAAGTGCCGCAACCGTTCGATATTGCAGCGTCAACATCTCATTATGAGCTTTGACTGGCATGATTCCCGTCTCATTGCTGAGGTGGGTAGTGCCAGCCATCGCCAGGCTTCCCGTCGCGGTCCTCAAGGCTGCATTTTGACAAGATTGTAACCGATCCCAGTGAGTCGACGCAATGAGCGGGCTCCAGGCTGGAGCAGCGTAGGACATCACGGATTGTCCGGTGGCGCGGTAGGTCAGTGTGAGCAGCTCTTTGCTTTGTCCTCAGTTTGTTCCTGCCAACGCTTTCAAGAGATTCGCTCTTTTAGCCGTCTTCTTGCGAACATCTTCCGCGTGTAATCGACCCGTCATCATAGTGTCGAAATGGTAGCCGAGAATTGTCGGATTTCTTTCGTGTGTGATTTGCCTCCCATTTATGAACACTTTCGGTACGTATCTCGCTTGAGCAGAATGTGTTGTTAGAAGAGAGACAGTGGTCTTCTGGAGCGACAGTTGAAGATGTAGATCTTCCAGGGCCTTTGTTAGCTTCGGGAGATATTCGTTCAGACGCTTTTCGCAAGTTTCAATATCCGGATTTGACGCCACCAGTGTTAGGTCATCCGCATATCCGACTAGACGTGTTTCTGGAGGGGGTGTCGGGAGATCTGCTATGTAGAATGAGAACAGGAGTGGAGATAGAACCGCACCTTGCGGTACCCCGGAGCGCACCAATCTTACTTTCGACATCTGGCCTCTAAACTCTGTCCGTATTGTTCTGCCTTTCAGGTAGCTAGAAATCCATCGGGCTAAACCTCTCGGTAGGGATGACTCTGCAAGCTTTTGACAAAGGATGGAGATAACCACAGTGTCATACGCTTTCTTCAAGTCGAGTGCAACCATAATTGAGCGGCTAGGCGGTCTCTTCTCGTTTAACCCATCTGTAATGAATCCGGTGAGTTCTACCAACGCTGAGGTTGTGGAGAAACCTTTCCGAAAACCATTCTGCCATCCAGGGATTTGCAGGTGCGTCTCCAGTGTAGGAATAATGGTTCTTTCAAACGTGCGTGCCATAGATTAAATTATCGAAATAGGCCTGTAGTTGTTCAGATCTTCTGCAGGTTTCCCAGGCTTCAGGAGTGGGAAAATTCGAAAATTTCCGCTGATTTGTTGCGAAAACCATTTATATTCCACTGGATCATCTTTAGAGAGTCGGGACGTGAACGCTGAGGTTGATATGTCGGTACGGAGACGCAGTTAGGGCACACGTATGAGCTGTCCGCATCCTTGAAGGACTTGAGACCGGAGCATTTCTTCACATGAGTCCATTTCCTGCATTTGCTACATTGAACGCTCCCTGCAGCGGCTGAGGCACCACACTGGGTGCAGGGCCATCGAATCCGGCGAGGGGGTCCAGGGTTTGCTTCGATTCCGGCACGGATGAGTAGACAACGGATCAGCAGCGCCGGTTTATGCTGACCCGCAACCGAAAAAATTGGCTCCAGAACTCGTGAGAAGTGAATTCTGGGAGGTATAGTTGAGGATCTTTGACTTCGGAAGGTTGGCGGCCATTGTAGACGACTTCTTCTTCCGCGTACGCTCTTGCCAAACGAGTAGGCTATCCTCCATAAGAGTCGTTTATACTTCCGCCGCCGAGCGGCGCGGCACAGCGAATTTGTGTAATATTGATCACGCGGCGCGGCACGATCGATATTATACGATTGCACTTAGCCGCGCCGCTTGGCGGCGGAAGTATAAACAACGCCTTAGGGGCCGAATAGTCTCGCCGCGCGGCAGCATTGTGTGCAGCCTTAGGGGTCGTTTATACTTCCGCCGCGGCGCGACGAGATGCAATACAGCCGTATCGATCAAGCGGCGCCGCCTCGCGGCGCCGCGAGACGTGTAGAGTTTTTCTGCTCGAAATCTTCCAACGGCGCCGCACGCGGCCGCCGCCTGGGTGCTGCCGCGCCGCCCGGGGAGAGGAAGCGGCCGCGTGCGATCCTCTTCAACGTTTTTGCTGATATTTCATATTTGGTTCCTCTGATTGATCGCTGAATTTTCTTCCGAGGTCCTGGAAGTTGTTTAGAGTATGCTGGGTTGTGAGTTCTTTTTTTGCTCTTGAAATGATTTTTCTATAGAAAAAAATTCTCAGAAGACTATCTGCTTTCGAGTGCGCTGTTATGATACAAGAGATTATAAATGTTTCTTTTGTAGAAGAAATCACTCATTACAATCGACCTTGTGCTATCTCAGAGCTACTCCAGGCAGTGTTTAGCGTAATTCTGCGACTTCGCCGCGTCAGTTCGTCGCAGCTCGATTATACATAATAGTGACGCAATTTTCGCGCGGCGCCCCGCGCCGCCTCACTTTTCGCCGCTCCGCGGCGGAAGTATAAACGACCCCTTATCGATCACGCGGTGCCGCGAGGCGGCGCGGCGGGTCGATTAGGGGTCTTTTATACTCCCGCCGCGGGGCGGCGCAGCACAGTGCAATCCTACGGTATTGATCACGCGGCGCCGCCAATCGATATTGTAGGAATGCACTTGGCCGCGCCGCTCGGCGGCGGAAGTGTAAACGACGCCATAGACCCGATCAGGACAGAATCTGGCAGCGGCCGCCGCCGGCCGCGTGGCCAGGCGGTGCCGCATTGCAACCCCGAGCGGTGCGGCGATGTGGTGCGGCGACAGCAGACGGTCGAGCCTGCTTTCCATGATTAATTGGTCTCCCATATATGTTTATGAGGTGTCTCTTTTACTGTGCAAGTACATCAAGGTCACATCAATTCGTAAGGTTTTGGGCTGGTGTGACGTGATTTTTGATGAGTTTTGAGGATTTCAACACCAATTCAAGCGCTCATTTTTTTCTAACCTCTGAATTCGAAAACTCCCACATAACTTTTGAACCACGTTTTTTTATATTTCCATTTGAGGAGCTTATTTTCAGCTGAAAGCAGGTCTTCTATGAATAACTAATTTTCGAAAAGGTAGATTTGCCACGGTAAGTAATAGTGAGTGCAAGACATGGACATTAGACGCTAGGTTTCCAATGAATTAATGCTCCGATCATCATGTTTTTAGAATACGCCGAAGAAATAAATAGTTCGCATGATCACTTCTGCGAAAAACTCGGGCTAATGAGTTTTTTGAATAAACCCTTGCTATTGTAAATTCACCGAATAAATAAATGTATTTGAATGAGACATTTTCAAATTTCCGATTGAATGAAGTTCGTCGTATAATGCATTTTTAAAAATGTTTAATAAATTATTGAAAAATAATAATTGAAGAGGGCTCTCCGTTTTTTTTTCGAATTAATGAAATTTTTCAAAAATTTATCCTCTATTCGATTCGAATGATCGCAAGATTTGTCCGCATATTCAAATAAAAATTGAAATCCTCGAATTATTCCAGAATGATTATCGAATATTCTCCAATTTTTATCAGTGACAGAGAGTGTTCGAATGGCGTGACCCAAACTTGTCCGAATATTCGGAAGACCAATTAATTTGAATTCCCGAATGCATCGAAAATTCGAAATACCTACCAATGCAGAATTTCAAAAGAATCGATAACTGGATAATAAAATGATTTATTACCCTGAATAAACCCATAACCCGATAAAACTAAAAGTCAGAAATCCCGAATAAATCGAATTTTTCAAAAATTAGAATTTGTGGCTTTCAAATGCATCGAATATTCCATTTGCTCGAAAATTTTTTCGAATAACTTTTCGATTCGCCCCCAAATATAATGAATTCGTAAGGTGAAATATCACAAATATCACAATAATAATCTTACAAAAATGAGTACAAGATAACGGAAGAGGTGTACATCGATCACGAAATCCATTTTTGGGGGAGAATCCTCAGGTTTTGAAATAGCTCTGTTCGGCAACTGGTCTATCTTCTTCTTCTTCTTTGCAGCCGCAGGAAGGTTTTTGTCAAAGGTTCAAGAAACGGGCGACTGAAACCGGATTCGTCCACAAATCCATTGTTGTCAGAGTGGTAGGCCTCTTTGGGCAATCGAATAGGTGTTCAGTTGTGTGGCCACGGCTACCGCAGTCCGGGCACTCGTCTGGCTTACTGCGATCGATCTCATGCGAGTATGATATCAGCATAGGGGAATGACCGCAGCGTAACGAGGCGAGGGTACTTCCAGCCCGCCTACCGAGTTCCATCTCGGTGTTGCTGACCATGGGTGGTACGACCTCCAATATGGGATTGACGGTCATCCTACTCAAGTGATCCCTGACGAACTTGGTGTGCTCCGCACGTAAAAGACGCAGACGATCCAGTTGGGAGTCCGTCCATCTTTGTATATTGACTTTCTTTGGAGCATGCGCTTTCTCGGGATTTTTTTTGGTCTATCTTGAAATCATATATATTCTTTTCTTATGCGAGACACTGAACATGACTCAAGCCGCTGTGAAATCGTCTAGCTTCAACTTGGCGAATCTGAATATTACAACCAGTCAATTAGATATTTAGATGTGAGGTGCATATCCCTGTACGTAGTACGCAAAAGCGCGTCGCCGCTCCAGTTTTTTTTTCACGCCGCGCCGCTCCTACCTCCGCCGCTCCTTTCAGCGGCGGGACTCTATTCGACCCCTTAAACACACTCGCAGCTAACCGTCACGGCGGCTGCGGGGTGTAACTCGTCCATGTCCGCAGGGTGCTCTCTGGTTTTGGGGTAGGAGATTGAAACCACCGGGAGGGTGAGACTCAATGTGCGTTTGGGAGCCTTCATTGCTTCAAAGTAATAGCGAATCCCGATTTTGATTGCTTATCAGTGCTTTGAATTGGAGGTGGTGGACGAGTTGTTCGTCAACCCCTTAAAAACACAACTTAACCGATTTTAATAAGAAAAGGTCCAAATAAGGCCTCTGTTTCCAGAAAGATTTGGCTAGTCTCAACGCACGTTCGCGCATTTGGACTAATTTCAGTGTACACAATGAGAAAAAAATGTGAGTTACCCCTCCTGCAGCCACCGTGATGGTTAGCTTCGAGTCTTAAACACAGCCTGTAGTAGCTCTGACAAAACACAAGGCCGATTGTAATGAGTGATTTCTTGTGCAAAAGAAACATCCATGATTTTTCGTACCATAACACAGCACCCGAAGGCGGATAGTGTTCGAAAACGATTTCTCTTTAGAAAAATGATTTCAAAAGCTAAAGAAAATGAACTTTTCACAACCCAGCCTACTCTAAACAACGCACAGGAACTTGGAAGGAGTTTTAGATATGAATTAGAAGAACAAAATTGAGAATGTGTACAAAATAACAGCAAAAGAAGCATACTATGTAAATGCGGATCACACGCGGCCGCCGCACCGCCTGCTTTCTTCGGGCGGCGGGGCAGCACCTAAGCGGCGGCCGCGTGCAGCACCGTTGGAAAAGTTCGAGCAGAAAAACTCTAAGCGCCTCGCGGCGCCGCTTGATCGATATGGCTGTATGGGGTCGATTAGAGTCCCGCCGCTGAAATGCGCGGCAGCACATAATGGACGGGAATCGATCCTGCTGCAACGCATGATCGATACTCCTTCATTGCATGCTGCCGCGCCTATCAGCGGCGGCACTCTATTCGGGCCCTATGAGGTCGTTTATACTTCCGCCGCGGCGCGGCTAGATGCAATACAGCCGTATCGATCAGCGAGGCGTTTAGAGTTTTCCTGCTCGAAATCTTCCAACGGCGCCGCACGCGGCCGCCGCCTGGGTGCTGCCGCGCCGCCAGGGTTGGGCAGGCTTGCGACCGGTCGCAACGGGGGATCGTAAAAATTTGGAAAATTTTTCGACAAAAATGAAAATTTTGAGGGGGGGGGTTCGTAAAGTTTTTGGAAAAAAATGGGGTTTAGCTCCGAACCACTCGGAAAGGTAGCCATTTCTCCATTCTAAGGGGGGGGGAGTTCGTAAAAATTTTGGTTACCAAGGGGGTCGTGAATTTTTGGTCACCGGTCGCAACGGCCTGCTCAACCCTGCGCGCCGCCCGGGGAGAGGAGGCGGCCGCGTGCGATCCTCTTCAACTTTTTTGCTGATATTTCATATACATTCTCAATTTGGTTCCTCTGATTGATCGCTAAATTTTCTTCCGAGGTCCTGGAAGTTGTTTAGAGTATGCTGGGTTGTGAGTTTTTTTTTTGCTCTTAAAATAAGTTTTCTATAGAAAAAAAATTCTCAGAAGACAATCTGCTTTCGAGTGCGCTGTTATGATACAAAAGATTATAAATGTTTCTTTTGCAGAAGAAATCACCCATTACAATCGACCTTGTGCTATCTCAGAGCTACTCCAGGTAGTGTCTAGCGTATTTCTGCGACTTCGCCGCGTCAGTTCGTCGCAGCTCGATTATACATAATAGTGACGCAATTTTCGCGCGGCGCGCCGCGCCGCCTCACTTTTCGCCGCTCCGCGGCGGAAGTATAAACGACCCCTATTGTACTTCCGCCGCGCCGCGGCGGAAGTACAGTGCGGTGCAAAAGTATAGGTCCACTCTAATGTTCTCATTCAAGAGACCAAGCCTTAGATTTCGAAATACGAGAATAGCACCAATGGATTCAGGAGTGCTGAAAATTTTTGTAGACAATGTTCCAGAACAATCAATTTATTTGTTAAGAGGTACTGCTTGTTTTGGGAAAAAGTGCCCATCTTAAAGGCACAGGACACCCAAAAAATTAATTTTTAGATTTCATGCTTATCATGGAGAGAGTCACACGCTGATCACATTGGTATCTCTGAGATCGTCCAAGACCTCCTTTGAACAGAGTTATGGCTCCTCAAAGATGCCTATATTTTGAGGGTGAAAATTGGTGGACGAGTTGTCTCAGGACTGTATTTCTCTTTAATCGCTATCGTTGCGCGAGAGCGAGCCAGGAGATAGAAACAGTCCGGAAATGGACTGAAGAACAACGACTTGTTGGAATTCATCCATCTATAGAGCCGCTATCGAGTTCGAAAATCTGTTAGGGGGTCGGGCCTGTGGTGGTGAGCGAAGGGGGTCGGGCCTGTGGTGGTCGCTTATATCTTGCTTATTTGGAGGAATTGAGATCTCGCATTTGGCACGTGTCATGAAGGAAGGGTCTTCTACACAATTACATGAAAATCTCAAAATTCATATCTGAGGGTGTACTGTGCCTTTAAGCGGTGCAAAAGTATAGGTCCACCTGTGAAAATAATCATTTATACCTTCGTTCCTACGTCACTACGGCATAAATCGCTTTTCGACTTCGTGAAACGATAATATGTTGGGGGAAGGTTTATTGTCTGTCATACGAGCATATTACCGCGGCAAAGAATATAAATTTAACAATATAAATTTCCTCGGATTGAGCAATCCTACTTAGAAATACATCGAGAGTTAGTACATAGATAGATGACTGATTACATGTACTGCGATTACAATACAAATCAGAAATGGCCCGTAAAAGGCTAATCGAAATAGCTATTCTATAGGGGAGTATAGTGATACATTATTTCAACAAGTTGAACTGGAGTGGGTTATTATGTACATCCGAACAAATGAAATCATCTCGTTCATTGTTTCCTCTCAGGAAAAATTCAGATTGACAACTGCGGGACCGATATAGGTCTGAACTGCTTTCGTGGACCTCCAGCGTCCCATTAGCATTATATGCGTGCTATGAAACCCTTGTTCAAGTGCACTAGAGGCTGTACCTCCTCTAAAGTGATGTGTGGTGTAGTTTTTGTGACTAAAGAATGCATTTACAAACAGTTGATGAAACCTTGTAGCATAAGCTGCCGCGCCAAGCGGCAATTTAGTAGAACGAGAAGAAAACAGAAAAACTATCACATACCTTACTAGCAACACAAATGTGTCTAGACAAGATTTATTCCTCTGCGACAACCAGATGATAAGCTGAAAGCTACAGAAGCACCATGCCGAGCCTGATCTGCCTTTGATTTTTCTTAGATCACATATCCTGAGGTTTGAGGCTTCACTCACTCTTAAGAAACCTCGAAACAGTAATATTGCTACAGCAACGGTACCAAAAACTATAGGATCTTAGATAGGCGACCAATGGATACTATTTTGTTGTATTCGTCTGTGGTAATCTCCATTCTATGAGATAGTGGAGTTCTGTTCCTTGCTGCTTTTTCCAACAACGATTCTTCAAACTCTTTGTTGTTTCTGCCTACCAACAATGAAGTTTAGAGCAGCTGCTGTAGAAGGCAGAGAAACAAACTGCCCATTCTCCGAATAGTAAGGCAAGAAAAGATTACCAGCTTTAGCAACTGGAACATTCTGGAACTGTTCCGTGCTCCACCATTCAATAAACCTTTGACCGATGCTTGAATTCCGCTAAAAGTACCGATGAGTGCTGATAGTTACATCGTCGAATTCTGGAAGGCCATATCTTTAAGCGATATCGCACAGGCATTTGCTTCTCTCCAAAGTGGCCCTGTAGAATGTGTGGGTTGGGCGGGTGGGCGCAACTCGTTGACAGGACAAAAGCCTGGACTGTCTTTTCATGTGGGCGTGGTATAGACCACGCCACTCCCTATGGAACTCTCGAGAAATCCTAGACCGATGCACTCTTGCTGTCGATATTCGTGAAGACGTGATCAGCACCACGTCTTCACGTGATCCATTGAGAAACACGCGAGGACGATATAAACACCACGTCCTCGCGTGCACTTTCGAGAAAGGATTTCAAAATCACAATTTTCCTTTCCCTATGGGTCGAAAAGCTACACTTATACCTTCGTTCCTACGTCACTACGGCATAAATCGCTTTTCGACTTCGTGAAACGATAATATGTGGACGTCAAACGCCGGCGGAAGGTTAGAACTTGAGTTGTTTCCGAGACAAAGTGTGCTCACGGAAGTCTATGAGCAGAAATAAGATTCCGCTCTTGAAAAAGTCGCTATTAAAAAACGTTCGAGTGGCGACATGGTCTGTTAATCTTGATCGTCCAAAATCGACAGTATCCGCAAATATTCCCAACTTTGATCTCATTGACTGCTACAGTAACGAATAGAATGCCAAAGTAGACGACAGGTGTTCAGAACCATTAGAGTTGAACAATCAAACGTCGCAAGAGACGAACAGACGAAATTGTAGACGAAAAAGTAATCGCCGCAACTCGTTGACAGGACAAAAGCCTGGACTGTCTTTTCATGTAGGCGTGGTATAGACCACGCCACTCCCTATGGAACCCTCGAGAAATCCTAGAGACGTGATAAACATCACGTCTCCCGATGCACTCTTGCTGTCGATATTCGTGAAGACGTGATCAGCACCACGTCTTCACGTGATCCAATGAGAAACACACGAGGACGATATAAACACCACGTCCTCGCGTGCACTTCCGAGAAAGAATTTCAAAATCACAATTTTCCTTTCCCTATGGGTCGAAAAGCTACACTTATCCAAACTTCAACAGCAAAACACACCTAATAGTCAATGGGGCCTCCTTTATTTACACAAACATCAAAAATCCTATTAGGCATACTTTTAACTAGATTATCAATCACTGTTTGGTCTACACTCGCCCATGCATCTAGAATTTATTATTTATTTATGGCAACCTTCAGATCAGAAATCGAGGAAAAGGTGGTGCCATTCTTATACACCTTCCGCACTAGAATTCCCCACAAGTTCTCCATTGGAGTCAGATCGGGAGAACATTTCGCTGATGATCTCCAAGTTTATAGAGTAGTTGAGGCTGCAGCCGACCACGATAGGGTGCAAGCAGCCCTGGACAGCAGTTTGGAGTGGTCTCTGGCTTGGAGTTTGTATGAGAATCGGAGGATCTAGCCCTCCCTTGACCCACAGACTTGCCGAGCATGAGCTAGGCTTTGTCACATGCGTCAAGGATCTCTGCTTTCACTATGACAACAGGCTTGACTTCTCGGAGCACTGGAAATTTTTGAAGAATAGGCATTCGCACGTACTTTCCTCATTTTTAAAGGTTTGATGCTGCCTGATGAGCACCTACTTGTAAGAGCCTATAAGACACATCAGACCTATTGTGGAATATGGGGCCGCCGTCTTCTGTCCTCATAGGAAAAAAGATATTGGTCTCCTTGAGAATTTCAAGAAAATTTTATACGGAGAGTATTTGTTAGAACCTACTCATATTCTTATGATAGGATGCCCTGCTCCAAAACAAGAAACCAGGCGCTCAAATTGCATACTCTAGAGTCGCGCAGGCAGTTGAGTGACGTTTGTATGGTTTTCAAAATGCTTGCTGGTTCCATTAGGGTAAAAGTCTCCTGGTTGTATCGCCTTGCACTCTCTAGAACACAGGGAAGCTCAGTGAAAATCTATTTTAGCAGACCGGAAACAACCAATCGATCTTCAAGCTTTACTTGTCGAGCGGGTGCCATCTTTGTTTCCCTAAAGGTTGGCTCTCTACCCCACCCGCTTAGTTTTCGTGCTTTCAAGCGACTAGCAGGGAAGAAGCTCTTGTATTATTAGTATCTGTTCGTTGACTTTTGGTATTCGGCTCTTGCATTTCATACAACGCTTGCCTTATGCGACGTAGGTAAATAAATGTAGAAGTTGATTGCGACGCGTGGATTGACGCATTGTCATGTTGAAAAACAAGATCTAGTCGTCGATATCTTCTGAGATATGGCAGTAGATGGTCACGAAGCACCTTTTGGTAGTCCAGGCTGCATCCTGCACGGAACGAAGTCAAGTGCAACACGTCCGTCACCACAGAAAGCAGCCCAGACCACCAGACTGCCGCCTCCAAAATTGTGCTTCGAGAATAACCGTTTTTCTTTCCGCAGATCCCTCCAGTAGTGTGTTCTACCATCTGGGCGATCCAAATTTCATTTTTTCTCGTCAGAAAACACGACCTGGAATGCAGAAGTAGTAACTTTTCAAACTTCCCGACCAAGGCTGTGGCAACCTACCTCTCTCCATTTTGTGGCCATGTTAGTACGAGCAAAACGCAACCTCGCCGACTTGTGAAAGGGTGTTAGGCGGGGTGCAGGTCTCATAAATTCACGGATAATGTGCGGACAGCGGTGGAGAGACCGGAGTACCGTCCATTTTGAGACCGGAAGATCCAAATTACCTCGGATGTCGTTTGCTGACTGCATGCTGTTCGATGCTTCACGAGCAATATGCATCTCTTCGCGCCTCGAAAGCTTTCTCGGTCGACCAGCTTCTTTCTTCTTCTTGAACTGCATCGAATTCTTCAAGTATCTATCGATACAGTTGTGCGATCTTCCCAGTTGCGATGCAATCCTTCTGTTGGCGATACGTGCTTCATGTATTGCGTCCACTTGAGCCTGCTCAGCAGCAGAAAGCTTCATCCCCCTGGGCATCACTTGGAACAATCGTAGAAAATGTCTCGATGTCACCAGGTGACAAACTTATACCTAACTTGAAACGGGAAAAATCGTTGAAGTAAAAAAGATTGGGGTGGACCTATACTTTTGCACAGCTTAAGATGGGCACTTTCTCCCAAAACAAGCAGTATTTCTTAACCAATTGACAGATTGTTCTGGAACACTGCCTCCAAGAGTTTTCAGCACTCCTGAATCCATTGGTACTGTTGTCGTAATGCGAAGTCTAGGGCTTGGTCTCTTGAATGCGAAAATTAGGGTGGACCTATACTTTTGCACCACACTGTATAAACGACTCTTAATATTGATCGTGCGGCGCCGCGTGATCAATATCATAGGATTGCGCTTCGCCGCGCCGCTTGGCGGCGGAACTATAAACGACCCCTAAAGGTTGGTTAATATTTCCGCCGCCGTGTAGCGCGGCGATGTGCAAATGTATAATATTGATCGTGCCGCGCCGCATGATCAATATCATTGAATGACCGTTCTCAAAAGCATCCTTTTAATTGGTAATGTGCATTTTGCAGCTCTCGATAATTACGCATTTCGATAAGCTCTTGGATTCATTGACAAATTATGAAGTTATTCGAAATTCGAGCGGCCGAGCCTCGAAACTGCTGGGTATGTGGAATCGATTCCAGGTAAGCGATGAAAGCTTTTCTCGAATTTCTCGACAATTGTAGGCCTGAAGGTGCCATCATAGCGGGGGGGGGGGGCTTTGTTGTATTTGCACTTGGCCACGCACATTTTTTCGTGCCGCAATGACTCCTGATTTTAGCAGGGGAAGGAAACCCTGGGTAGGTGCTCAAATTTAGCGCGGCACAGTAAAATGGGCTTGGCCAAGTGCATCGCGCCCGCTATGATAGCACCGGCCTGAGCGCAAGAGCGGCATACATAATTGAATTTTGGGGAGAGCTGACCTTTGTGAACCCTGCTTCTCTCTTCTTCTTGGCAGCCGCAGGAAGTTTTTTGTCAAAGGTTCAAGAAACTGGCGACTGAAACCGGATTCGTCCACAAATCCATTGTTGTCAGAGTGGTCGGCCTCTTTGGGCAATCAAATAAGTGCTCAGTTGTATGGCCACGGCTACCACAGTCCGGGCACTCGTCAGGCTTACTACGATCGAGCTTATGCAAGTACAACATCAGCATAGGGGAATGACCGCAGCGTAACGAGGCAAGGGTACTTCTAGCCCGCCTACCGAGTTCCATCTCGCTGTTGCTGACTATGGATGGTACGACCCCCAATATGGGATTGACGGTCATGCTACTCAAGTGATCCCTGACGAACCTGGTGTGCTCCGCACGTAAAAGACGCAGACGATCCAGTTGGGAGTCCGTTCATATTTGTATATTGACTTTCTCGGGAGCATCCGCAAAAGGCCTTCTGATATGTCTCTCTCTCACGGGATTCATGATCCTTCTTAATGGGTGGTCAGGCTGCTTGACAATGTTAATAACCAGTTGCTGCGCTTGGAGTTGGCAGTGCTCCTTAACTGGCAGAATTCGGGCTTCAGCATGAAGATGTTCCACTGGGGTGCTTTTAGCACACCCTGTGGCAATCCGAAGAGCAGCATTTTGGACTCGCTGCATCTTTGTCCACGATGAATCCGATACTATGTGCTACCATACCGGTGCAGCGTACTCCAACGCCGGCTGCAATATTGCCTTGTAGGTGGTCAAAATTATCTCCTTGCTACTTCCCCACGACGTTCCTCCCAGGGCTCGAAGGACGTTGAGATTTGCTTTCACTGTAGCCTGTATCTGCTCAGTATTCTTGTGGAACCTCAACGAAGGATCCAATACTAGGCCGATCAGCTTCGGGAAACGTGCAGCAGGCAGACGAGCGTCTTCCCAATTCACAACGGGGTGAGCGCAGTGTTCCTTAGGGTCAGTGGAGAAAACTGATACAGTTGATTTAGCGGCAGAGACAGTGAGCATCATATCATCGAGAAAGCTCTTCAGAGCGATCAGGTAGCTATTGATCTTGCGTGCAGCTATATTAATGTCTCTGTCTCGGCACAGGATGGTGATATCATCCGCATAAGCAACGACTTTGATGTCACTTGGGGGGACGGGCAAATCTTCCAGGTAAAGACTGAAGAGCAGGCGATATGACTCCTCCTTGAGGGACACCGGCAGCGATCGGGATGCTATCAGAGACATGTCCCTGAAACAGCATTTTTGCTCAGCGCCCTTTGATGAGTGCGGTAATCCATCGCCTCTGCCAAGGCGGGATTGTGGACCATAATAGCTTCTCAGACAGTATGCCCAAGTTGACAGTGTCAAACGTCTTCGTGAGGTCCAGGGCTACTCCAACAGCGCGTTGAGGCTTTCCGGCGTTGAAGCCATCCAAAACATAGCTCACAATCTCCAGCAGCGCCGTGGTGGTAGAGTGTAATTTGCGGAATCCATGCTGGTGCTGTTGATTGTTATTATGCTCGGCCAGCTCCTTGACGACCAGTTTCTCAGCGACCTTTGCGATTGCTGATAAAAGACTTATTGGCCTGTATCCCTTAGCCGTGGATGGCGATTTACCTAGCTTGGGCAACGGAACGACGCTTGCCATTTTCCAGTCTTGGGGTACGATGCACGTGCGAAAGGATGTGATGATGACGTTAGCCAGGATTGGCATAATCTCACTCGGCAGTTTCTTCAAGACCGCCGGACTAATGCCATCCCGCCCTACAGCCTTCGAGTTGCGCATCTCTTTAACCACCGTTTCAATCTGCGCGGGCGTCACAGCTTCTGCTTCACTCATGAGCGGCAACATACGGAGCTCTCTTACAGTCACTCGATTTTGTTTCCCTCTCTTAGCCTGAGTTATGAAAAAGTCTTTCCGAGAGCAGTTGCAGCCTCCTTTCCCGATTTGAAGACTCCATTCTCTTCTTCTTCTTCGTATCGGCCACAACAGAGCTTCTCCTCACAGGTGTAAAAAGACCGCCACATCGCACGGGTTCCTCCACATATCCATAACTGTTAGAGAACATGAATGGACAGGACATGAAAATAAATGAAATGAATCGTGCCCTGGGTTGTGGCAGCCGGGACATTCGTCAGGGATCGACGAGTCGATCTTATGGTCGAAGGCCTTGAGGTATGAGGAGTGTCCACAACGTAGACCTGCCAGGATGACGCGTGTACGTCTGGGTAGGTCCATTTCGCTGCCATCGATCGGGGGGGGGGGCACGTCGCCAAGAATTGGATTTAGCGGAGCACTAGAAAGGTATTCTCTGACGAATCGGGTGTGCTTCATTTGCAGCAGTCTGACGCGATTGAGCTCCGACGTCGCCCAACGTTGACGATCCAAGACAGAGACTGCAGCATGAAGTGGCGAGCGTATATGTCGGAAACAGGGGTGTGCGGAAAATTCTTTTCGGCAAATTTTTTACCGAAACTTTTTACCGATTTTTTTTTCGGTAAAAACGGAAAATTCGGTAAAAATTCTGACTTCGGTTTTTTGGTGCCTACTGTCGTTCTCTGAGCCGAAATCCGGTCCGCAACTACGGCCTACGGCTGTTGCGTCATGCGAGGCGTGATAATCGTACTGGGAGAAGGGTGATTCGTGCCGGGACCAAGTGGTCCCAGCACGATTAACCCGTGTCGCATGATGCAATAGTCGTAGTCCGCAAATGCGGACCGTAATTCGGCCCAGAGAAGGACAGTATCCCATACGATAGCACAAATGACCGATAATATTTATGTATCATTTTCAATAGTGCGTGAGGATAGCGCAAATAATGAATGAGTTTTACATATTAAACTGAACTTCTTCTTCTGCAGCCTCAAAGTGGTTTTTGTCATAGGTTGAGGAACTGGGCGGCCTTGACGGGATTCGTACAAAGGTCCATTGTGGATAAGGAGGTAGGTCTCTTCGGGCACATGAACAAGTGCGCCGTGTCGTGTCCGGGAGCACTACAGTCCGGGCATACGTGTTTGGCTGCTGTCGATCTTGTTGACGTAAGACATGAACAGTATAGAGTGACCACAGCGCAGCGAGGCAAGAGCACATCTGGCTCGTCTGCCGAGTTGAAACTCGGACTCGCAAACCCGAGGCGGCACTGCTCCTAAGATAGGGTTCACAGCCGCCTTCGTTAGATATCCTCGAACAAACTGGGTGTGCTCCTCACGCAGAAGACGAAGCCTTTCCATGTTGGAGTCGGCCCATTTCTGTGCATCAACTTTACGAGGAGCATCGGCGAACGGCGTCCTAATCGACCTCTCTCTTATGGGCTTCATGATTCCCTTTGTCGGATGATTCGGCTGTCTCAGAACAACGGTATCTCCCCAGCCATCCTGAAGAAGCTTCCCACGGAACTTCTACCGATGCTTGCAGATATCGTTAACACTTCTTCCCGGACCTGCACTCTACCCCAAGCTTGGAAGACAGCCAATGTGATACCGTTGCCAAAGCCAGGCAAGTTCGAAAGCACGGCAAAAGGCTTTCGACCAATAAGCCTGCTATCGCCCGTCGCTAAATTAGCTGAAAAGTTGATCGTGACGGACCTGGCTGATCAAAATGAGCGACACCAGCATCAGCATGGGTTCAGGAAACTTCACTCTACTACTACTGCTCTATTGGAGATCGTGAGCTTTGCGGTCGATGGGTTCAACATGAGAAAGCCCCTGAGAACGGTGGCTGTCGCCCTCCACCTGAGCAAAGCGTTTGACTCTGTTAACTTGGGACTGCTGTCCGAGAAACTGCTCAAGTCGTCGCTACCATCATGGCAAAAGCGATGGATTGCAGCGTTCACGAAAGGCCGCCGGGCTAAGGTTCTGTTCCAGAATCGCGTTTCCGATAGCATTCCAATAGCAGCCGGTGTTCCGCAAGGCGGAGTGTTGTCCCCTGCCCTATTCAGCCTGTATCTTGAGGACATCCCCGAGCCTCCCAATGATGTAAAGATTGTTATGTATGCCGTCGACATCACCATCATGTGCCAGGATCTTGACCTGCAGATAGCCGCTAACAAGATCAGCACCTATCTCGTCGAGTTGAAGATCTTCCTCGATAAAATGATGCTCACAGTTTCTGCTGCAAAATCCTCTGTTTCAGTGTTTACAACAAACGCCAAGGAACACAGTGCCCATCCACATGTCAAATGGGATGGTGACCTGTTGCCAGCAGCAAAATTCCCCATGCTGCTTGGCTTTATTCTTGATCCGTCACTGAAGTTCCACAAAAACGCGGAACAGAAACAAACAGTCGTCAAGGCTAGGCTTAATATCTTGAGAGCTCTCGGAGGAACATCATGGGGAAGCAGCCGAGAGACTATATTGAGAACCTACAGAGCAATACTTCAGCCGGCTCTGGAATATGCGGCACCAGTGTGGCAGCACCTGGTGTCTGACAGCTCCTGGAATAAGCTGCAGCGTGTACAGAATGCTGCGCTTAGAATTGCTACCGGTTGTGCAAGGAGCTCCCCAATAGAACATCTTCACGCGGAGGCCTGCATATTGCCGATCAAGGAGCATTGTAAACTGAACTCAAAGGCGAAACCTGATCAGCAGGACCTTGATTTTGAGAAAAGGTAACATTTCAAAATTTTTTGGTGTCAAGGTCTTTCTGTAGTCACTCAAAATCAGGCCAGCTGAGGAAGACATCCTTTCCGCCTCAACTGTGCCAGGAGGCGCGCAAAAGTACTTATTGGTCAGTGAGGAAAGGTGCGGGTGCGATGATTTCACAATGGAGTCGTTCCAGAACTGCAGTGTATTCAGTGTTGTGTCGGGGTCTTCGAAAAGAAATTTTCAAGTTACTGAAATATATGCTTCAGAACTCTGCTGCCCTGGAAATCTGTTGACATCTTTGAAAAATGCATTTCTCGGAGTAGTATCTCGCTAAAAAAAAAGTACGTGACACAAAAGATGAAGAGATCGTTTGAGCATTCAAAAAGTAGACCAAAGGGTTTTTTTTTCGGTAAAAATTTCGGTAAATATCGAGAAAAACTCGGTAAATCGGTAAATCAAAATTTACCGAAAAACACCGGTAAATCCGGAAAATCGGTAAACGGAAAATGCACACCCCTGGTCGGAAATGGGGACCAGATGACAGTAGAGGGAAATTGGGGTGTGTGGAATTCCTTACAATGCCAACATGGAACTGTTGCGACTGGAGTTGACAATGCTGCGTTACAGGAAGCAGCGAACACTCTTGATGCAGATGAGATACCGGTGTGGATCTAGGGCATCCAGTGATCACCCGTAGAGCAGTGTTCTGTGCACGCTGAAGTTTGCTCCAAGAGGTTTCCGACAGGTGTCTTGACCATATTGGGGCTCCATATTCCAGCACCGGCTGCACCATAGCCCTGTAGGTGGTTCGCAGGATTTCCTTAGAGCTACCCCATGTAGTGCCTGCTAGCGAACGTAGGATGTTGTTACGTGTGTTGGCAGCAACAGCTCGAATACGTGTATTTTCATGAAAACGTAGTGACGGGTCCAGGAATACACCGAGTAGTCGAGGGTGTTTTGATAAGGGCAGCATATTTCCTTCCCAAAGAACCTTGGGATGCAGCTTGTGTTCGGCTGTCGCGGTAGTGCACAAAGTAACGCTGGACTTGGTTGGAGAGACCTTAGCTGCTTCGATTCCAGGAACTTAGCCAGACTGACGAGGTATTTATTCATCTCAGCAGTGGCTCGATCGATGACAGGGTCAGTACAAATAATAGTGATGTCATCCGCATATAGACATAAGTGTTTGGTGACGGCTTCGGCACATCAGACAAATGCAATGAAAACAGGCTGGGAGATAAAACTCCTCCTTGTGGGACGCCCGCCTTCAGGGGCACAGACTTCGACAAGTGTCTATCAAATTTCACACGAATGGAACGATTTTTGACAAAGTTATCTGTCCATCTTTTGCACCAGTCGGGAATAGTAGAGTGCAGGATCGATTTGGACAGCAGCGGGATACTGACATTATCGAAGGCAGCGGTTAAATCAACCGCCACGACTATACTTCTACCAGCTGGAGGTTTCATGTTGAAGCCAGCAATTATGTGTTCTGTGATGGACGTGAGTGCCGTAATGGTGGAGTGGGCCTTCTTGAAGCCATGTTGATGCACGTTATGACGTAATGCTTCTTGGAGGTGCGGGTTGATGAATTTCTCCGCTAACTTAGCAATAGGGGACAAAAGGGAGATGGGTCGATGCGAAGTTGCTTGATCTTCTGGTTTGCCAGGCTTGAGGATCGGTAGAACAATTGCTTGCTTCCATCTAGCGGGAATGACACCTGTGCTGAATGACGAGTAGACCAGATCTTAAAGTAGTTCAAGGAACTGTTCCGGCAAGTGCTTGAGATGGACGGCTGACACGCCGTCGGGTCCCTCGGCTCTCGAGTTCTTCATGGACTTGATGAGGGAAGATGGCAGGTACATCTTGTCGGCTGAGCTTCCTTAAAGACCGGAGAGTGAGCCTGTTGGAGTGATCACGGCGGGACGTAGCTGAAGCAAAGTGTTTTCCAAGTCGACATGCAGCCTTGAATCCGGACTCGAATTTCCCTGAAGGGAACTCAAGCATGTTGCGATCCGCTACCAATTTCTTCCCAGATAACCGCTTAAGAATGCTCCAAGTCTTCTTTGAATCAGTGGAGAAATTCAAGGATTCAGTGAACTCCATCCATCGCGTCCGCTTGTAATCATTCAGCCTTTTGGTGATCTCATCAGACAGTAGTTGAATGCTGGGATCTCCAGGATCAGCACGGCGTTTCTCGTCCCGTGATTCGATCAGCTCCAGGACGTCTCTGGGAACGTTAGGATGAAACGTTCTAACGCTCCCTGTAGGAATTGCAATTCTGGAGGCATTGCATATGGCATCAACCATGAACTTGTCCTTCTCATGAACGGAGCCGGTAAGCGGATTGTAGGCTACCCGACTGAGTAACACCTCCTTAAACGTGACCCAGTTAGCCTTACGATAGTTGGTGTACAATTTGCTACGCGAGCCTACGAAAGGTGCCAGGTGACTATTGAGCGACAAATCCAATGAAGCACATATGGGTACATGATCGCTTGCCATAGTGGACAAATTACAGGAAACAGCAAGAGAAGATGATACAAAAGTGACATCAGGAGAGGACGGCCTGCCCGTGAACGGAAGGCGAGTGGGAGCGTCCTCATTAATGGCAAGAAGGTCACAATCCTCAGCAAAAAGCTCAAGTAGTTCCCCTCTGTCATCGGGATCTAGAGAGGAGAACCAGGATGTGGAGTGAGCATTAAAATTGCCAGCGATGACAACAGAAGACGATGGGAGGGCAGAGTGCACAGAATGTAAAAATAAGGTGGGGTTAAACGAACTGGGACATGAGGAAACAGGGGGAATATAAATATTAACAATATCTATAGGGCAACTTTGCAATACAACATGAACACCAATACATTCTACAACATTATCATTAGGGAGAGCAATAAGATGAGACGGTATAGAAGATTTTACAAACGTAGAAACGCCTCCACCATGAGATGTGCGAGGAAGGTGGTAAGACGTATAACCGGTTAGGCGGGGTAGGGAAGATGTTGGGCTAAGTTTTGTCTCCTGAAGGAGAATGACATCTGGATGAGAGCGTTCAATGTACAATGTAAGTTCAGCAAGTTTTTCACGCAGGCCATTGATATTGAGTTGAAAAATGTCTAGACTATGAAGAGGAACACTAGGGGGAGAGTTAGAGCAAGAAGTACAACAATAAGCAACAGTGTAGTCGTTATAGCTGGTTAACCCCGAACATTTGAGGTGTACCCAGCCGAGGCAACCACAGCACTGGACGCTTGCATGTTGAGCCGATAATCCACAATGACAGCAGGGATATTGTGGAGCCTTGCTGCGTGGCCCTGGGTTCCTCTCAATGCCGGCTCGTAGCAGTAGTATGCGGAGGAGTGCAGCAGCCAGCCATTTGCACACCCATATAGAAAAAACTCCTCGTGGAGTAGTTGATGCCCGTTTGATGAGTCTCCTTGATCTTGGTAGTCGACTCCACAGATCCACCACGCGTAGGTTGAGCATCTCGGATCCACTCCATTCTCGAACTCGATCGTGGAATAGTTGGTGGAGGTGCTCTTGCTCGAAATCTTCTTTAGAACTTTCCAAGTTGATGCTCCATCACTCTTGAAATTCATCTTCTCCGTGAATTTCTGATAACAATCCTTGTGCTTGTCCAGATCTCGCTTAATCTCGCTGTCCAGCTCAGCAATGGTTGGATCCAGGTAATCTGCGACTCTCTTTGCATCTTCTCCAAGATTTCCCTGGTGACATTGGGAAAGAAGGTCTTAACTCGGCCCTCCGGAATGGCTGCTTTCATGGCCTTGCGAGTCGCGTCAGTCAAATGACGTTCTTTCTGGTGCACGTTTCCATTCCATGAGTAGTCATCCACATGGCGAAGTGCCACCTCCCTGAACAAGCGCCAGTTTGCTAGGCAAAGATTAAGATAAGACCTTTGACGGATACCTGAATAAGGAGCAAGAGAATTAGAGAGATCGACATGGACAAAGACGGGGATATGATCACTGGACAGAGTTGTAGCGGTTGACCAAGAGCAGGCGCTGGAGAGATTAGAAGATACAAGAGATATGTCCGGAATAGAGGATCGGCCGTTGGCCGGGAGACGAGGGGGCTGATCATCGTTGAGAATGACCAGATCGCACTCCTCCGCCCATTCTTCGACGTCTTCTCCTCTAGCGTCAGTGTCAAGTGACGAGCAGAATCTATGAGCATTGAAATCGAATGCGAAGACAACAGAGGGTGAAAGTGATCAGTCGTACAACTGCTTGAGTGAGGGAGTAGGGTCGTAAGATTGGGGACATGACGTGGTAGGAGGGATATATATAGGACCCTTCTTCTTCTTCTTTGCAGCCACAGAGAGGGGTTCTGTCATAGGTTCAGAAACTCGGCCACTAGCACTGGGTTCGTCCACAGATCCATTGTCGTCAATGTAGTCGGTCTTTTTGGGCAATTGAACAGGTGCGCAGTAGTATGCCCTTGACTACCGCAATCGTCAGGTTTGCTGTTGTCAATCCTATGCAAGTATGACATAAGCATGGGGGAGTGTCCACAGCGTAACGATGCAAGGGTGCACCTGGCACGCCTGCCAAGTTCCATCTCTGTCTCGGAGACCTTTGGAGGTGCGACTCCCAGGATGGGGTTTATGGCAACTCTGCTCAAGTGTTCGTTCACGAATCGGGTATGCTCCGCGCGCAAGAGACGGAGGCGTTCTTGTTGTGCTTCAGTCCATCTCTGCACATCTACTTTCGACGGAGCATCAGCGAAAGGCTTTCTGATACATCTCTCTCTCACCGGGTTTAGTACTCTTCGCGAAGGATGATTCGGCTGCTTCACGATGTTATTGTACATTTGTTGCGCCTGGAGTTGGCAGTGGTCTCTAACTGGCAATATGCGAGCTTCGGCATGTAAGTGCTCTATTGGAGAGCTTTTGGAACAGCCTGTTGCAATTCGCAGAGCACAATTTTGGACGCGCTGCAGCTTGGACCAAGAGGTGTCCGACACGATGTGCTGCCAGACTGGCGCAGCATACTCCAAGGCGGGTTGCACAATAGCCTTATACGTGGTCAGGATCGTTTCTTTATTGCAACCCCAGGACGTTCCACCGAGAGCACGCAGGACGTTGAGTCTTGTTTTCACTGTGGCTTGCTTCTGCTCTATGTTCTTATGAAACTTCAACGAAGGATCCAACACGAGTCCAAGCAGCTTGGGGAATCGGGTGGCCTGCAATTGAGTTTCGTCCCATTTCACCATAGGACGGGCTCTGTGCTCTGCATTATCAGTGGAAAAGACGGTGACGGACGATTTGGAGGCAGAGACTGTGAGCATTTTGCGATCGAAGAAACATTTCAACTCGATCAAGTAGTCATTGATCTTACTGGTGGCTACCTTAATGTCGCGATCTCGGCACAGAATAGTAATATCATCCGCGTATGCAACGACCTTGATGTCTTGAGGGGGAACGGGCAGATCTTCTAGATATAAACTGAAAAGTGCAGGCGATAAAACTCCTCCTTGGGGGACACCAGCGGCGATGGGGATGCTATTGGAAACATGTCCCTGGAATAGCACATTTGCCCGACGTCCTTTAGTGAAGGCAGTTATCCACTGCTTCTGCCATGGCTTGATGGTAGACTTCAACAGACTCTCTGATAGTAGGCCTAGATTGACAGTGTCAAATGCCTTTGTTAAGTCGAGGGCCACACCAACAGTACGTTGGGGTTTGATGGCATTGAAGCCGTCCAGCACATAGCTCACAATTTCCAACAAGGCCGTAGTGGTGGAATGTAATTTACGGAAACCATGTTGGTGCTGCTGTTGGCTGTTATGCTCGGCAAGCTCCTCCACAACCAGTTTTTCGGCAATTTTGGCGATGGGTGAGAGCAGACTGATCGGCCGGTACCCTTTAGCCGTGGATGGTGACTTTCCCGGCTTCGGCAGTGGAATAACACGAGCCACTTTCCAATTTTGGGGTAAAATACATGTACGAAACGATGTATTTATGACGTCAGCAATAAAGGGCAGTAGTTCACTGGGCAGTCTCTTCAGGACTGCAGGGCTCAAACCGTCTGGCCCTAGTGCCTTTTGTTGCTCATCTCCTTTATCGCCTTCTCGACCTGTGCAGGCGTGACTGCATCATCTACATCCATGAGAGGCAACTTACAGAGTTTCCGTACAGTTATTCTGTTCTGTTTCTCTCTTTTGGTTCTAGTGATGAAAAAATGCTTCCCAAGAGCATTTGTGGCCTCCTTCCCTGATTTGAAGACTCCATCTTCAAACTCAATCGTGGAATTGTCGGCGGAGGTGAACTTTCCGGAGATCCTTTTCAAGGCCTCCCACGTTGCTGCTGCATCATTTCTGAAGTTCATCTTCTCAGTGAACTTTTCCCAAGTTTCCTTCTTGTGCCTGTCAAGGTCGTTCCTGATCTCATCATCCAGCGCAGCGATGTCTGGGTCAAGATGATTTGCGGCTCTCTTTGCGTCCCTTGTCCTTATCTTCTGCAGTGTTTCCCTGGTGACATTGGGAAAGAAGGTCTTAACGCGGCCTTCAGGGATAGCAGCTTTCATAGCCTTCAAGATAGCATCAGATAGGTGGCGCTCCTTCTGGTGTACATCGCCATTCCACGGATAATCAGCCGCTTGGCGGAGCGCAACCCCCCTGAACAGGCTCCAGTCTGCAAGGCCTAAATTAAGATAAGAACGATGACGAACACCTGTATAGGGAGCAAGAGAGTTAGAGAGATCAATATCGACAAAGACAGGGATGTGATCGCTGGAAAGAGTTGTGGATGTCGACCAAGAGCAGGCATTAGAGAGATTGGAAGAGACGAGGTAGATGTCTGGGCTAGATGATCGGCCGTTGGCAGGGAGACGAGTGGGCTGGCCATCGTTTAAGATAACCAGATCGCACTCCTCCGCCCATTCTTCGACGTCACCTCCTCTAGCATCAGAATCAAGCGACGAGCAGAACGTGTGCGCATTGAAGTCACCCGCAAAGACAATTGAGGGAGAAAGAGAGCAGTCATACAGCTGCTTGAGAAGGGGGATAGGATTGTATGTTGAGGGACAAGAGGAAGAAGGAGGGATATATATATTAAAAAGAGAAAGTGGTGTTTTAAGAGGTAGATGGATGGGGATGTACTCGAGAGTGCCATCCACTGGAGTGTTTGGAATAATGTGAGAGGGAAGAGAGGACAGAACAAAAGTAGAGACTCCGCCTCCTTGAGATGACCTGGGAGTATGATATGCAGTATAGCCCGGGATGTTTGGATGTCTAGAGGTAGCAGAGGGAGAGAGTTTGGTCTCCTGGACCATGATAACATCCGGGTGATGAGTACGGGCGAAGAGAGATAATTCAGAAAGCTTGGTCCGAAGGCCGTTTAGATTGATGTGTACAATAGATAGGGGGCGGTTGGTAGATGAGGAATTTGAGTTACTGGAGGCGGAGCACACAATACAACGAAAGGAAGAATCGTGGTGCCTCACAGAACTGGAGACCCGAACAAGAGAAGTGCACCCACCTTTCGCATCCAAAACATTGGACGCTGGTTCCATACCAATTGACATCTCTGCCGCATGTGGCACATGGGTACTTCTTCTTCTTCGCGGGTCCTGGATTCCTTTCGACGCCGGCCATTTGTAGAAGAATCCTCAGGAGAGCTGCAGCCAGCGAGCACCTCTCCCATGACAAAAACCCTCTCCGCGGAGGGATTGACGTCGGTTTGCACGGAGGTGATCTTCTTTCCTCCACACTGCCACGGCACGAACGTAAGACATCTCGGCAGCAAGAAGGGATATATATATTAAAAAGAGATATAGGTGTTTTGAGAGGGAGATGAATAGTTAGGTACTTAAGACCTTGGAGCGTGATAAGCAGTGTAGCCAGGAATGTTAGGGTGACGAGCGGTAGTAGAAGGAGAAAGCTTGGTTTCCTGAACCATTATGACATCAGGATTATGAGTACGAGCAAAAAGAGAGTTCAGACAGCTTGGCTCGAAGGCCGTTGATGTTGATATGTACAATAGAGGGGGCGGTTGGTGAATGAGGAATGAGAGTTACTGGGGGCAGAGCACAGAGCACAACGGAAGGAAGGATCGTGATGCCTCACAGAACTGAGACCCGAACAGGAGAGATGCACCCACCTTTGGCATCCGAAGCACTGGACGCTGGTATGTCTCCAGTTAACATCCTTGCCGCACGTGGCGCATAGGTACTTCTGCGCTGGACCAGGATTCCTCTCGACGCCGGACCTTTGTAATAAAATCCTCAGGAGAGCTGCGGCCGACCAGCACCTCTTCCATGACAAAAACCCTCTTCTCGGAGTGGTTGACGTCGGTTTGCACGGAGGTGGTCTTCTTTCCTCCACACTGCCACGGCACGAACGTACGACATCTCGGCAGCGAACCCTGCTACACCATTGTTGTGTTAGCTCTAAGGGGAAGAAATGTTAGGAACATTTTGGCGTTTCAAGGATAGCAGTTCTTCACCACCTTTAACTCGTATCTGTGATGTTACACTACTGTAGTGCTAGACGCTTCATCCAAAAGGCCAGAACACCGACAGGGAAGTTATAAGATCACAAGAATGTAATCTGCTCGGCCGGGATAGGGGCTCTCTACACACAGAAGGAGGAGCTGTCCGTTTTGCAGATTGACACGTCACGCCATTCAATTCGAGCAAAGTGGTCCCGAGTGGAGTTGGAGCCGCGAAACGCGAGACGACTCCTCCTTCGGTATGCAGAGAGCCCCTATCCCGCTCAGCCCCCTAGCCCTTCCCTCCAATCCGCCCCCCCCCATCATTTGGCGCCACAAGACGATCCCTTCTTCTTCTTCTACTTCTTCTTTGCAGCCACACTGAGGGTTTTGTCATAGGTTAAAAAACTTGGCGACCAGTAACGGATTCGTCCATAAGTCCATTACGGTCAGCGTGGTGGGTCTCTCCGGACATTTGAAAAGGTGTGCAGTATCATGGCCGAGGCAGCCGCAGTCCAGGCAAACATCTGATTTGTTGCTGTCTATTTTGCTGACGTAGGACACAAGCATGGTAGAATGACCACAGCGCAGCGATGCCAGGGTGCACCTGGCCCTTCTTCTGAGTTGAGCCTATGTGCAGACTTGGGGCGGCCTTACCCCCACTATGGGATCAATGGCCGCCTTTTCCAGATGGCACCGTACGAACTGAGTGGGCTCCTCGCGCAATAGACGGAGTCGTTCTTGCTGTGAGTCTTTGCAGATTGACTTTGCTGGGAGCAGCGGCGAATGGCTTTCTGACGCCTCTCTGACGGGGTTTAGCACTCTCGAATAGGGGTGGTTCGGTTGTTTGACAATGTTGATGAAAAATTGTTGGGCCTGGAGCTGACAGTGCTCCTTTACTGGTAATAAGCCGGTCTCAGCATGCAAGTGATCGACTGGAGAACTTCTTGCACATCCGGTGGAGATGCGGAGAGCTGCATTCTGTACGCGTTGCATCTTAGTCCAAGAGGATTCTGATACTAGATGCTGCCAAACTGGTGCGGCGTATTCTAGTGCAGGCTGGAGAGTCGCCTTATACGTTGTAATAATGGTTTCTTTGCTACTACCCCATGATGTACCGCCCAGGGCTCTAAGCACGTTAAGCTTCGCTTTAACGATAGCCTGCTTCTGTTCCGTGTTCTCATGGAACTTGAGCGATGGATCGAGCACGAGTCCGAGAAGTTTTGGAAAGCGGGCCGCAGGCAAACGATCTCCATTCCACTTACGGATGTGCGCTGTGTTCAGATGAGTCCGTTGGGAGTACGGATACCGATGACTTTGACGCAGAAATCTTCAGCATTTTGCGGTTGAAGAAGCTTTTCAGTGTGATCAAGTACCCGTTAATCTTAGCGGCGGCCACATTTATGTCCCGATCACGACACAAGACGGTCATATCGTCAGCGTAAGCGACCACCTTGATATCCTGGGGAGGGGCGGGCATATCTTCGAGGTACAGACTGAAGAGAGCAGGCGACAATACGCCGCCCTGTGGGACTCCAGCTGCAATCGGAATGCTGTTTGAGACATGATTCTGGAACATCACTCTAGCCCGTCTTCCCTTAGTGAATGCAGCTATCCAGCGCTTTTGCCATGGCGGGATTGATGACTCCTGTAAGTTGTTTGATAAGATACCAAGATTCACTGTGTCGAAAGCCTTAGTGAGATCCAAGGTAACTGTTACAGTTCTCTGCGGCTTATAGGCGTTGAAACCGTCAATCGCATAGCTCGTAATTTCTAACAATGCTGTCGTCTGAACGTCGTCTGAACGACTATCTCCCGAAACTGACAAAGGCTCTGGAAGATCTCCAACTGGAACTTTTGATCCAGAAGACTACTGTCTCTCTTCTCACAACGCATTCTGCTCAAGCGAGATACGTGCCCAAAGTCTTCATAAATGGAACGCAAATTACGCACGAAAGAAATCCGACGATCCTCGGCTATCATTTTGATACGATGATGACGGGACGACTTCATGCGGAAGCTGTTCGCAAGAAGACGGCTAAAAGAACGAACCTCCTGAAAGCGTTGGCGAGAAGGAATTGGGGACAAAGCAAAGAGCTAATCACACTGACCTACCGTGCCATTGGACAATCTGTGATGTCCTACGCGGCTCCAGCCTGGAGCCTGCTCATTGCATCTTCTCACTGGGATCGTTTGCAAGCTTGTCAAAACACAGCTCTGAGGTAACTCATCTGAGTAACGAGACAAGAATCATGCCAGCTCGAGCTCATATTGAGATGCTGACACTCCAATATCGAACGGTTGCGACACTCGACCCTGGACACCCGTCGCACGACATGATGAAGGAGAACCGCCTAGACAGATTAGGAAACACGTCAGAATTGTCAAGCCAATGTTGGTGAGACCTGGAACTGCAGAGAGCATTCGCAAAGAAGTTCACAAGGAGTTTGTAAAAGAATTCTTGGGTAATCAGAAATCTCCCTTGCTAAGTGGACCGCCTCCGAAGATATCCAAGGAGGAGGAGACGTTGTCAAGACCTAGCCGAGTAGCGCTCTCTCAGCTCCGAAGTGGTTTCTACTCAAAATAGCAATGTTACCTCCATAAGATAGGAGCAGCTGATAATCCACTTTGTCCGGAATGCAGACTGGAGGAACACACAGTACCTCACATGTTCTCATGCTCTGGAAAGCCAACGCACCTTACAATAGAAGATCTCTGGCTCAAACCAGTGGAAGTCGCCAATTTCCTGTCACTTTGATCATGCAATGATGAATTTGAAATGTAAAAAAATAAATAGGTAAATAAATAAAAAAATAAAATAAAAATTAATAAAAAAGAGGGTCGAAAAACGCCCCACTCAGGGATCCTCCAAAGAAGAGGATCCCAGAAACGTTGCTTCGATTATGCCGTCTACGTACCGGAAGTTTGGATCCAGGATCAATGTTTATGGTGGAAGATAAGCAACAACAACAACAATGCTGTCGTGGTGGAATGCAGTCTTCTGAATCCATACTGAAACACCTGTCTCTCGTTGTGTTCGGCCAGGTCTTTGACGATCAGCTTTTCAGCTACTTTAGAAAAAGAAGACAACAAGCTAACGGGCCGATATCCCTTGATTGAAGCTTGGGGCTTGCCAGGCTTGGGCAGCGGAACGACGTTTGCCGTCTTCCAATTCCGCGGGATAGTACACGACCTGAACGAGGTCTTTTTCACATCAGTGAGAAGCGGCAGTAGGTCAGTGGGTATCTTCTTTAAGACAGCAGGACATATCCCACCAGGACCAATAGCTCTAGAGTTCCGTATTTCCTTTATAATCTTCTCGACTTGCGTCGTAGTAAATTCTTCGGCCTGCTCATAAGTGGGAGGCGGCACAGCTCTCTCACAGTCACTCTATTCTACGGACCTCGTTTAGCACTAGTGATGAAAAAACTTTTCCCGAGCGCATAAGCGGCTTCCTTTCCTGATTTGAATACGCCGTTGTCGAATTCGGTTGTGGAGACGGGGGCGGGTGAGCTTTTACTCGAAAGCTTCCGTAAAACCTTCCAAGTAGCTGCACTGTCCGTCTTAAAATCCAACTGCCGGTGAACTTCTCCCACTCTTCTTTCTTGTGTCTGTCCAAATCCTTTTTGATCTCACTGTCAAGCTCAGCAACCACGGGGTCCAGATGTTTAACCGCTCTCCTCGCATCTCTCGTTTCTTTTGTCGAGGATGTCTCTGTTGACATTTGGATAGAAAGTTTCGACGCGACCGATAGGAATAGCCGCATTCATGGGCTTGCGGATTGCGTTAGATAAATGGCACTCTTTCTGGTGCACGCTTCCATTCCACGGGTAATCTGCCAATAGGCGAAGCGCAACTTCACTGAACAGGCGCCAGTCTGCTCGGCCTAAATTAAGATGAGAACGTTGGCGAACACCAGAAACGGGAGCGAGAGAGTTGGATAGATCGATGTGGACAAAGACAGGAACATGGCCACTTGGCAAAGTCGTCGAGGTAGACCATGAGTAGCAGCTAGAAAGATTGGACGAGACAAGAGATATGTCTGGGCTAGAAGATTGGCCGTTGGGAGGGAGACGAGTGGGCTGATCATCGTTTAAAATGACAAGGTCGCACTCATCTGCCCATTCTTCGACGTCATTTCCTCTAGCATCAGGACCGAGAGGCGAGCAAAAGTTCCCTTCTTCAGTTTCTGTTAGGTAAACATGCTCACCCTGGGCAGTTTTAAAAGTGGTTGGTTGGATGTTTGCAACCAGTCTGGGGCTATAATTATGCATTGAAGGGTTTTTCTTTTGAAAAGGTATACGCTTTACTGCCGTATAAGAGTATTTGACCTCAAATAGTTTATTCCAGGGAAAGAAGGCAAAGGCTACCCCTCAAGGAATCTATCTCTGGGGTACAGTTGGCTGCGGCAAGACAATGTTGATGGATCTCTTTTTTGACTGTTGTCCATTCGAAGAGAAAGAGCGGGTTCATTTCCATTCTTTCATGCAAGAAGTTCACAAGAGTGAGTTGCTTCCTATTCTCCTTCTTGTGGTCAGGTCTATACTTCTGTTACGATCTGAAGCGATAGCGCAGCATGATTTAGACACGAGGTGGCTTTGGTCAGCTTTCGGAGCATGCCATCTTGTCGCGCCTTGATGGAAGTATAAACCTCATTTCAGAATTTTCTGTTGCTTTGTGTCACTTTATTATCTAGGAATGCATGCACTTAAGATGGCTAATGTTGGAGAACGAGGAAGTTTCGATCCGGTACCGCACATAGTCCATGAAATAATGAGCAGATGTAAGCTTCTCTGCTTCGATGAGTTTCAGGTATTTAAAGGGAGCTAAATGGATCTAAGTGTTGTTCAATTTCCCACGGTCTGTTTCTATTAACACTCATAGGTCATGAAATGTGCAGGTCACCGATATTGCTGATGCGATGATTCTGAAGCGATTCTTCTCATTATTGTTCGATGAAGGTCTCGTTGTTGTGGCGACGTCTAATAGACCCCCTAAGGATCTGTACAAAAACGGCTTGCAACGACATCAATTCGTTCCCTTCATTGGCGTTTTGGAGGTATCTGATCCTGCTTACAAGTGTAGCATCTGATTATAAACGTTGCTATGACTACTTTTGGTAGAATAAATGCCAAACCCTGAGTTTGGACTCCGGTATCGACTATCGAAGAATCGGCAGCGCAGACTCCGACACGTACTTCATTCGTTCGAACCACTCCGTTGCGAATCGCCAATGTGACCGCGTTTTCAAGGAACTAGTTGCACATGAGACGGACAGTGAGTTTTTTCAATTGTTTGTATACGGTGTACTTCTTCGTGTGGTTTTCATGTATTCTGTTCAGCAATTCGCTCTAAAACTCTCAATATACTGGGACGCACAGTAGAAGTAAGGAAGTGTTGCGGTGGCGTTGCGGATATTGAGTTTGCAGACGTTAGTATTATACTTCACATCTTTTCGTTTATTGGTTCTTTGTTAATGGAGGGCGTGCGGCGGAGCACTCAGATCAGGTCTGATAAAGAGCGAAGTACGCATGCCTTTCAGTCGATGAGTATCTAGAATGTGTTAGGTCTTACCAATTTAATAATCTTTGGAGGAACTCAATTTTGCTTCAAAGGATTTTTAAAACCAGTGAAAACGTTCTACTTTTTTCGGTTTTAAATCTCTTCCTTATCTGTCAAGAAGAGGACGTCCAGTGGCTGTCAAGTGTAGGATGTAGTAATTTAAGTGGTCAATCGTCATGAGCAAGTTTTGCATTCCGAAGTTTAGTTGTAGGTCACAAACGCAGCTTTATGACACTGTGCGCTTGGTATTCTATATGAGTGTTGGTCTACCAATACTGTTATGTTGAAGTGAAGGGGCTGGTTGAGGTGCTCCTCGGTATTCAACACGAATCATTCGTATAGAGTGTGGAGTTGAGAACAACTACTAGCCATAGTTTCTCTCAATTTCATCCATTTCTAGATTTTTATTTAGTGGTGCGAAAAGCCGTGTGGTGCGGCTGACTATTTATTACTAGCCCAAGTATTTCATACCATTATTCTACGAAATGTGCCAGTGCTAACCAGGTCTAGGTTAAGTGCTGCTAGAAGATTCATTACTATGATTGACACGTTTTATGATCAGAAGGTAAGCATTTTGCGACTTTCGTGAGTAGTTAAAGAATTAATTCTCCGATTTTCACTTTTAGAAATTGTGAGAACGGTCCGTATTCAGTACAGCTTACTATTCATTATATACTCAGGTGCGGCTCGTCATGAGTGCGGATGCCAAGTTAGAGAGGCTTTTTCAATTAACTGTTGATATCGAAGGAACGAGCGAGCTTACCGATTCTCAAAGAACTTTAATGGACGATTTGGACGTTGAAGAGAATACGGTATATGAATTAAACGATTACGGTAGCCCTTTATCAAATGCAACCATAACTAGGGAATGGGGAAATGTGATGCTCATTTGCAAACCAGGGACTGCGGGCTCCGCCTGGAGTCATTTACAAGGGAGGCTCGCCTCCTTCCGGTGGCGATTTGGAAAATCATGTTGTTCTTTCTGTAGGTCTGTGACAGCATATAAATGACCCGTGCTTGAAATTCGCTAAGTGGCTGCTGGGATTTCAAAAATGGCATTTCATTACTTCACAAAAAGGTAAGGGCATCAAGGAATTTTTGGGACGTTCAGACAAAAAATTTAGTATTCGGCTCAAAACTTTCAGCTGGGGGTTACTTAGAGCGCTGAACCCGAAACTGGGGTCTATTCTTCGCCAGAGGGCTCTTGTAGGTTACGGTAGGCATAATGCCTTTTAACTGGCTTTATTACCTTGAAATTTCAAAAAAAAAATAATGGACCTCAAATTTGTGTTCAGCGTCCCAAATAACACCCACAGTGAAATTTTGAGTCAAATCTGAGAATTTGACCGAGCGATTAGGCAGCACGAATAACCCCTATGTAGCAGTTTCAAGATTTGATCGTAGCATTCTAGAAATCGTCAAAAGTTGCCTTTTGCCTGCAAAATATCCCCATTTTGAAGCTTCGGACCAAATCAGACGGAATTTTTCAAATACTGACAGATAGGCCTCAGATTCGTAATCAGCACCCAAAACAACCCCTAGAACGCTCTAAAATTTGTCATTCTTGTACCCCTTTTCTCTTGGCAAAGCTATGGAATTGCCCACTTTCCTTCTTCTTCTTCTGCAGCCTCAAAGTGGTTTTGTCATAGGTTGAGGAACTGGGCGGCCTTCACAGGATTCGTCCAGAGGTCCATTGTTGTTAAGGAGGTAGGTCTCTTCGGGCACATGAACAAGTGCGCCGTGTCGTGTCCGGGACAGGGTCAAGCCGGGCGTTGCGTAATTTTTCAAAATTGGAGCGACCCCACCATTTTTTTTTGCAAAAACCAAAATTTTTACGACCTCCCCCGAGGTGCGATTTCTTGGCAGTTTACAGTCGGCCTACTGATACTTTGCGTTTCCAATTGAATGTTTTGCGCCAACTAGGTGCCATTTGCTATGGCATATGCGCACCGAGTTTGCGCCAACCTTCAATGGGGAACGCAACGTATCACTAGGATTCATGCCGACTGTATATTTGATTTTTAAAACTGTCAGACGCCGAAAATTTGTTCAGCAGTCGGGCTCAAGCGTCCAAAGCCTGAGCAATGCTACGATCCTTCTCTTTGGTGACCAAAAATATGGAGAGCTCTTGGGATATTTTCACCAAATCTTAACTTTTGGACCAAAATTTTTGCGACCCCCCCCCACCCCCCGTTGCGAAATTCCGCAACGCCGCTCGACCCTGGTCCGGGAGCACCACAATCCGGGCATGCATCTGGTCGGCTGCTGTCGATCTCGTTGGCGTAAGACATTAGCAGAATAGAGTGACCACAGCGCAGCGAGGCAAGAGCACATCTGGCTCGCCTGCCGAGTTGAGACTCGGACTCGCAAACCCGAGGCGGCACTGATCCTAAGATAGGGTTCACAGCCTCCTTCTCTAGATATCCTCGAACAAACTGGGTGTGCTCCTCACGCAGAAGACGAAGCCTTTCCATGTTGGAGTCGGCCCATCTCTGTAAATCAACTTTACGAGGAGCATCTGCGAACGGCGTCCTAATCGACCTCTCTCTCTAATGGGCTTTATAATTATCTTTGCCGGATGATTCGGCTGTCTCAGAACATTAATATACATCTGCTGTGCCTGGAGTTCACAATGCTCCTTGATTGGCAATATGCAGGCCTCCGCGTGAAGGTGTTCTATTGGGGAGCTCCTTGCACAACCGGTAGCTAGTTTGGCGACGGGAGATAAAAGGCTAATTGGTCGAAAGCCTTTTGCCGTACTTTGGGACTTGCCTGGCTTTGGCAACGGTATCACATTAGCTGTCTTCCAAGCTTGGGGTAGAATGTAGGTCCGGAAAGAAGTGTTAATGATATCTGCAAGCATCGGTAGAAGTTTCATGGAAAGCTTCTTCAGGATGGCTGGGGAGATACCGTTAGGTCCGATAGCCTTCGAATTCCGCATTTCTTTGATAGCCTTCTCTACCTGGGTGAGAGTAAAGGCCTCAGAAGCGTTCATGAGCTGCAACCGGCTCAGCTCTCTAACCGTGACTCTGTTTTGCGCTCCTCGCTTGGCACGTGTGATGAAGAAATTCTTGCCAAGCGCATAAGCACCCGCTTTCCCTGATTTGAAGACGTTCTCCTCGAACTCAATAGCGGAGCTCATCGAGGGAGCGGACTTGCCGGAAATTTTCTTCAACACTTTCCACGTCGTAGTTCCGTCCGCCTTGAAATTCAGCTTTTCAGTGAACTTCTCTCAGCGCTCAGGTACTCCGTGACCTCATTATCCAGCACAGCTATATCCGGGTCTAGATGATCAGCGGCTCTCTTCTCATCTCTGGTCCTTATCTTCTGCAGTATCTCCCTGCTCACATTGAGATAAAAGTTCTTCTATCGACCCACAGGAATTGCTGCTTTCATGGCCTTGCAAATGGCACTTGTTAAATGACGTTCTTTCTGATGGACATCACCATTCCATGGGTAGTCGACCGCATGGCGGAGTGCAACATCTCTGAACAGGGTCCAGTCTGCTAGGCCTAAATTAAGATAAGTACGATGACGAAAACCAGAGTAAGGGGCAAGAGTCAGAGAGATCAATATAGACAAAGACGGGAATGTGATCACTGGAGAGAGTTGTGGATGTGGACCACGTGCAAGCATTAGAAAGATTGGAAGACACAAGAGAGATATCTGGGCTAGAAGGTCGGCCGCTGGCAGGGAGACGAGTGGGCTGGTCATCATTGAGGATAACCAGATCGCACTCCTCAGCCCATTCCTCGACGTCATCCCCTCTGGCGTCAGAGTCAAGTGCAGAACAGAACGTGTGAGCATTGAAGTCACCCGCAAAGACAGCTGAGGGAGAGAGTGAGCAGTCATGCAACTGCTTAAGGAGAGGTATAGGATTGTAAGACGGGGGGCAAGGTGTTACAGGGGGAATATAGATGTTAAATAGAGATAAAGGGGTTTTGAGGGGAGGTGGACAGGAACGTTCTCAAGAGTACCGTTTTTAGGAGTATTAGGAATAATGTGGGAAGGTAAAGCAGATTGCACGAAAGTAGACAATCCGCCCCCAAGAGCTGACCTTGGCATGTGATAGGCGGTGTAGCCCGGAATGTTAGGTTGGGGATAAGTGGTAGATGGAGAGTTTGGTTTCTTGAACCATGATAACATCCGTGTGATGAGAACGTGCGAATAGAGAGAGTTCAGATAGTTTGGTGCGAAGGCCGTTGAGATTAATGTGAACAATGGAGAGGGGGCGGTTGGCAATTGAGGAATCAGAGTTGCTGGGGGCAGAGCATAGAACACAACGAAAGGATGAGTCATGATGCCTCACAGAACTGAAGCCCGAACAGGAGAGATGCACCCACCTTTGGCATCCGAAGCACTGGACACTTAATTTATGCCAGCTAACATCCTTGCTGCAGGTGGCACATGGATACTTTTGCGCTGGACCTGGATTCCTCTCGACGCCGGCGCTCTGTAGTAAAATCCTCAGGAGAGCTGCGGCCGACCAGTACCTCTCCCATGACAAAAACCCTCTTCTCGGAGTGGTTGACGTCGGTTTGCACGAAGGCGAACTTCTTTCCTCCACACTGCCATGGCACGAACGTACGACATCCCGGCAGCTGCTCATTTTTGGAAATCTCCTGCAAGTCTCTGAGGTAATTAGCCGATTCTCAGTATGAAATATTGGAGCACTGTCCTTCCCCTACATTGAAATTGCTCTGTTGCCGAGATGTCGTACGTTCGTGCCGTGGCAGTGTGGAGGAAAGAAGACCACCTCCGTGCAAACCGACGTCAACCCCTCCTCGTCTAGGGTTTTGTCATGGGAGAGATGCTGGCTGGCTGCAGCTCTCCTAAGGATTCTACTACAAATGGCCGGCGTCGAGAGGAATCCAGGACCCGCTCAGAAGTACCCATGCGCCACGTGCGGCAAGGATGTCACATGGAGGAAGACAAGCGTCCGGTGCTTCGGATGCCGAAGGTGGCTGCATCTCTCCTGTTCGGGTCTCAATTCTGTGAGGTATCACGATCCTTCCTTCCGTTGTGTTCTGTGCTCTGCCCCCAGTAACTCTGATTCCTCATTTACCAACCGCCCCCTCTATTGTTCATATTAACCTCAATGGCCTTCGTGCCAAGTTGTCTGAACTCTCTCTTTTTGCTCGTACTCATCATCCTGATGTCATAATGGTTCAGGAAACCAAACTTTCTCCTTCTACTACCGCACGTCACCCTAACATTCCTGGCTACACTGCTTATCATGCTCCAAGGTCAGCTCTCGGCGGAGGAGTTTCCACTTTCGTATTATCAAATCTACCCTCTCATATCATACCAAACACACCAAAGGACGGTACTCTCGAGTACCTACCTATCCATCTCCCTCTTAAAACATCTATATCTCTTTTTAATATCTATATCCCTCCTACCACGTCCTGTACCCAATCTTATGACCCTATTCCCTCACTCAAGCAGTTGTACGACTGCTCCCTTTTACCCTCTGTTGTCTTCGCAGGCGACTTCAATGCTCATACATTCTGCTCGTCGCTTGACACTGACGCTAGAGGAGAAGACGCCGAAGAATGGGCGGAAGAGTGCGATCTGGTCATTCTCAACGATGATCAGCCCACTCGTCTCCCGGCCAACGGCCGATCCTCTAGTCCAGACATCTCTCTTGTATCATCTAATCTCTCCAGCGCCTGCTCTTGGTCAACCGCTACAACTCTGTCCAGTGATCATATCCCCGTCTTTGTCCATGTCGATCTCTCTAATTCTTTTGCTCCTTATTCAGGTATCCGTCAAAGGTCTTATCTTAATCTTTGCCTTGCAGACTGGCGCTTGTTCAGGTAGGTGGCACTTCGCCATGTGGATGACTACCCATGGAATGGAAACGTGCACCAGAAAGAGCGTCACTTTACGGACACGATTCGCAAGGCAATGAAAGCCGCCATTCCGGAGGGCCGAGTTAAGACCTTCTTTCCCAATGTCACCAGGGAAATCTTGGAGAAGATAAGGACAAGGGATGCAAGGAGAGTGGCAGATCACCTGTATCCGACCATTAACAAGCTGGATAGCGAGATTAAGCGAGATCTAGGCAAGCACAAGAAGGAGTGTTGGGAGAAATTCACGGAGAAGATGAGTTTCAAGAGTGATGGAGCGTCAACTTGGAAAGTTCTAAAGAAGATCTCGGGCAAGAGCACCTCCACCAACTAGTCTACGATCGAGTTCGAGAATGGAGTCTTCAAATCGGGAAAGGAGGCTGCAACTGCTCTCGGAAAGAATTTTTCATAACTCAGGCTAAGAGAGGGAAACAGAATCGAGTGACAGTAAGAGAGCTCTGTAAGTTGCCGCTCATGAGTGAAGCAGAAGCTGTGACGCCCGCGCAGATTGAAAAGGTGATTAAAGAGATGCGCAACTCGAAGGCTGTAGGGCCGGATGGCATTAGTCCAGCGGTCTTGAAGAAACTGCCGACTGAGATTATGCCAATCCTGGCTAACGTCATCATCACATCCTTTCGCACGTGCATCGTACCCCAAGACTGGAAAATGGCAAGCGTCGTTCCGTTGCCCAAGCCAGGTAAATCGCCATCGACGGCTAAGGGATACAGGCCAATAAGTCTGTTATCACCAATCGCAAAGGTCGCTGAGAAACTGGTCGTCAAGGAGCTGGCCGAGCATAATAACAATCAGCAGCACCAGCATGGATTCCGCAAATTACACTACCACCACGGCGCTGCTGGAGATTGTGAGCTATGTTTTGGATGGCTTCAACGCCACCAAGCCTCAACGCACTGTTGGAGTAGCCCTGGACCTCACGAAGGCGTTTGACACTGTCAACTTGGGCATACTGTCTGAGAAGCTATTGAGGTCCACCATCCCGCCTTGGCAGAAGCGATGGATTACTGCACTCATCAAAGGGCGCCGAGCAAAAGTGCTGTTTCAGGGACATGTTTCTAACAGCATCCCGATCGCTGCCGGTGTCCCTCAAGGAGGAGTCATATCGCCTGCTCTGTTCAGTCTTTACCTGGAAGATTTGCCCGTCCCCCCAAGTGACATCAAAGTCGTTGCGTATGCGGATGACATCACCATCTTGTGCCGGGACAGAGACATTAATGAAGCTGCACGCAAGATCAATAGCTACCTCATCGTTCTGAGGAGCTTTCTCGATGATGTGATGCTCACTGTCTCTGCCGCTAAATCATCTGTATCAGTTTTCTCCACTGACCCTAAGGAACACTGCGCTCACCCCGTTGTGAATTGAGAAGACGCTCGTCTGCCTGCTGCACGTTTCCCTAAGCTGCTCGGCCTAGTATTGGATCCTTCGTTGAGGTTCCACAAGAATACTGAGCAGAAACAGGCTACAGTGAAAGCAAAGCTCAACGTCCTTCGAGCTCTGGGAGGAACGTCGTGAGGAAGTAGCAAGGAGACAATTTTGACCACCTACAAGGCAATATTGCAGTCGGCGTTGGAGTACGCTGCACCGGTATGGCAGCACATGATATCGGATTCATCGTGGACAAAGATGCAGCGAGTCCAACATGCTGCTCTTCGGATTGCCACAGGGTGTGCTAAAAGCATCCCAGTGGAACATCTTCATGCTGAAGCCCGAATTCTGCCAGTTAAGGAGCACTGCCAACTCCAAGCGCAGCAACTGGTTATTAACATTGTCAAGCAGCCTGACCACCCATCAAGAAGGATCATGAATCCCGTGAGAGAGAGACATATCAGAAGGCCTTTTGCGGATGCTCCCGAGAAAGTCAATATACAAAGATGGACGGACTCCCAACTGGATCATCTGCGTCTTTTACGTGCGGAGCACACCAGGTTCGTCAGGGATCACTTGAGTAGCATGACCGTCAATCCCATATTGGGGGTCGTACCATCCATAGTCAGCAACAGCGAGATGGAACTCGGTAGGCGGGCTAGAAGTACCCTTGCCTCGTTACGCTGCGGTCATTCCCCTATGCTGATGTCATACTTGCATAAGATCGATCGCAGTAAGCCTGACGAGTGCCCGGACTGTGGTAGCCGTGGCCACACAACTGAACACCTATTCGATTGCCCAAAGAGGCCTACCACTCTTACAACAATGGATTTGTGGACGAATCCGGTTTCAGTCGCCCGTTTCTTGAACCTTTGACAAAAACCTTCCTGCGGCTGCAAAGAAGAAGAAGAAGAAATTGCGCTATGGAACTCCATCTGATGGTGGCAAGCCTCCCTTGTTAGTGGTAGATCATGCACCATGTGCCGTATATTGGCTATGCCGTCACACTACTTCAGTATTTTACGTTTTCTTGGCCGAAAATATATGACATTTTATATGGGGCGCCGAACACAAATCTGAATTTCCTAAATCGATTTGCGAAAGATTATGACAGGCCTCGGGTAGCTGTGTCATCATAGGTCAATGGTTCAGCCTTGTTTGAAGCTTGGCCGATAAGATTATTTTAGAGCCGGTACGAGCAAAATTCCTAATTAATATTGCGGTTTAGTGTTTTACGCTTTGTTTTCGCTCTCATAAAGTCGAGATAAGTCAGCTTGTGGGTAGTTCGTGTTCTATTTTCACATCCGTAGAGTTACTATCGAGAGGGATTAGAGCCGGTGCGCACTCTGCTGGCGCGAGTTCACCCTCCGGAGCTGGAAATACATGACATTCTATAGATTTTAACCATCAAAAACCTGTTCGATTGTACTAACCCCAAGTCAAGGCCTTCTGCATTTGCAGGATAGCGCTCAGGCTAATGTGTTTTCTGGTGAGGAAGAGGTGTTCGCGCATGACAGGACGGTGTCTCGACTCTACGAAATGCAAAGCACAAGTTATTGGAGCTTCAGGAAACCCAGCACCCATCACTGAGATCAACTCGACAGAGACTTCTGCAATTGCATAGGTACGATAGCCCTTAGGAATGATTAGAATCCCATCTAGTCCCCAGGGCAGTTGAGTCCTAGACATCATTTTCTCACCTAGAATTCATAGGTATGACTAAGAAACTGCCCGCGTTCTGTAGAATTCATCTTACTTCGAAATCTTTGTTAGAAGCACCTATTGAGACATGTTCACACAAATGATTGTTTCGTTTTCTAATTCATCGTGCGGAGTTTTTGCAGCTGACGGCTGGACGTTTCTCTTCAGACCTGCATTCTATTGGCGAATCATTTGGCAAACATTAGTCCTTAGTAATAGATCGGTGTTTCGCTGCCGCTGGCTTCCGCGGCATGTCTTTTAATGATAAATTTCGAAATTTTACCAATTGTAGACATCCCTCGAAAACTAGCGGCAGCCAAACGCCGATCGATGTACGACTTAAGCCTGGGAGGACCACACGAGTAGCTACAGTGGAACCACGAATACCGACCACGCGCTATCATTGATATCGGACTACTATGCACGTCGGTGTCTCATTCTTCGCACACTCCCTCCTCCGCTTAGCGCGTTTGCGCTAGTTCTTACGAGCGCCATCTCGATACTTATTACCACCTCTAGTCAAGAAAGCGCAGAGGGTTGGGAGAGGACTGGAAGCAGTTTAGATAGAATGGTAGTTTCATTGTCCTGGTGAGCTTTCTGGCTCATTCTCTAGTTGTGTTACACAATGTAGAGTCACAAACAGGTGCACGATTATGCTGCAAAACTAGCTTACGCATAATGCAAAATCGCGTATTAAACATCAACATGATAGTGGTATTAGGTTTCCTGATTATAGTCCGTTCTGTTGGATAATGCTCTGAAAAAATTGCTCCACAGTTCTTCCCAAAAGCATCGTCAGTTTTGCAAGGAACGGGATCCTTACCTTGATAAAGTTTCCGTAGAATACATGTGAAAAGCGTTTACGGTGTATTTCCGTAGCGAAGGAAGTCATTTTACACGTCTATGGAAAGTGTTGTGTACCAGGGCACAAACGGCTTGCAAATTTTATTGAAAAGGGGTGCCACAACACAGGTGGCAGAAAAATGGGCAGCAAAATTAGTAGTGAGAATACATAATATTGCAGTGAGGCAAGTGGAATGGCTGGCGTCGGCTTGGTTGCTGATGGCGTGACGTCGGCATTGACTGGTGGTGATGCAGAAACGGCGAGTGTGGGAACCGGTGGCGGAATACGGAATCTGAAACAGTGCGGCGGCAGGGGTCTATATAGCGCGATGGGTGGTCCGTGATTGGCCGGTTTCGCGCCTAGATCAAACTCCGCCCACTGGGTGATCAGTCCATAGTTCAACTGATATTTGATCTACTATCACAACAGCAAGGTTCGATGGCATGGAAAGGAAGCCGTTTAGACATTTGCTTGGATATTTTTGGCCACGTATGTGCCACAGCAAAGACATTTACAACGAAATCGATGCATTACACCAACGCTTTACACGACGGAGGTGCCAGCGTGTTCCAACGCCTTCTCAAGCAGCAATGGAGGATCGACTTCGACTGTTTTTGCATATAATATGAAGAACGCCAGGGGTGGAATTCACGAAACGATAACCACGTTTTAGCCATGGCTTGGGGTCGATCGATTTGTACACGATGTGCATAACAATGGCTATGCTAGCCATGGTTAAAGCGTGGTTAGCGTTTCGTGAGTTCCACCTCAGGGGTGGGATTCACGAACCGCTAACCACGGCTAACCAACACTTCTGGCTAAGATAGCCATGGTTATCGCCTCTGAAACGATTCACGAACGTGGCTACCGCAAACCATGGTTACGATAACCACAGTCAAGCAAACCACGCATGAAGGTGTGGTTAGAACCGCCAAGCCATGGCTAGCGGAGCAGACGTCGCGAAAAACATAGTCCGTAAGGACGGAAAGGGTATTCTAAAACATTGGCAGTGTTTGAGAAGTAGTACGAACGCGGATTTTTTTTCTGATATGTACAATATATCTCGCGAGTTACCTCTGCCACCTCTCAATTGTATTGTTCAACTGACATTATCGTTTTCCCTTGATTTTCATTCGTGATTCATTGCTTTTTTCCTCCTTCCGTCGCTGGATTCCTAATTTTTATAATGTAGACTTATTATTTTTCTGCATTCTCTTCTCGTCAAGCCTTGCACTAACATAGAATTTGATGTGATCTTGTAATCTCTTATACAGGTATGCACATTTACGCTGAATTGCTTTGTTTCCGAAACAACTTTGAGCTCGTTCCGATTTTTTTCAGAAATTTGAAGCTGGATGGGCAACCAAGAGCGTGATGTACGTAATAGTGGCTAGTTAGCTTTGTTCATCTTCAATTTTTTTATATGGAACAAATATGGAGGTCTCGCCTCAAATCAGCTGATCATGTACGTCTTCTTCCAACCTCGTTACTTTTTCTGTTCTTTTTGTCTGATGCCACCAAAGTTTCAGTGATCTATTTTATGGCTAGTACGAGTACGCATGCATTGCTTGCAAACGTCTTTTTGTTTGTTTCAGAAGCAGCTCATTTCGCGGAAAAACGAGTTGACTCCATCTTCTCTCTACTTATTTTAATTATTTTCACTCATTTCGAAGCCTTTCTAATCATTTTATGATTTTTTCGAATTTCACCCATTTCATGTCTATTGTTGACACTCGACTGATTTAGCATCTTTTTTCGAGGCATGGCCCTCTACTGTTTTTTTTTGTTGGAAGAGATCGCGCAGCAATACTGCTGCCATTCAAAAAAAAGTAGCTGGGCTATGTATAGCAAAAGGGTGCTCAGTTAGTTAAATGGCAACCACAGAAGCCACGAAAATAAGTAAAAATGAAAAACTCTGAAGTGAGTGGAAAAAAAAAACTGAATAAGGAAGAGTTCTGAGAAACCGTTATTTTTCCACTAATTCAGGAACTTCTGTAACAAAAAACATTTGCAAACAATGCACGAGGACGCATACTAGCAATAATATATAACACCAAACATTTGAAGCAAAAGGCAAAAAATATTAGAGAAAGTAAAGAAACTGAGAGAAAACTTATCTGATCAGCTGATTTGGGCCAAGACCACATTTATTCCACATCGAAAGAGATGCAGATGGAAGTTTTTTTTTAACAACAACGAAATCGTGCTCACCATTGCCCATCCAGCTTCACATTTCTGAACAAAATTAAATGGGGCTCAAAAGAATCTAAAAAACAAAACAATACGGCTTTCACGTTCATACCTATATAAGGAATATACTACAACATGACGTGAAATACTATATAAATACAAGGCCAACATGGGAGGATAATGAAGAAAATAATTGGACTAGTTCAGAAAAGTAGCCATCAAAACGCACAAGGTGAAAGGAGGGAAGGTAGAGAGATATTTTGAATGGCGAACACTCCGAAATCGATATTTGCGGCTATTTACGGGCTACGGTAGCGCTCTCGAGTCTGTAATTGCACCCATTAGGCGTCGCGGCCAGCCAACCACGCCACAGAAACACATGAGAATCGGTGGTTTGGCTGGCTAGTAGCTTGGCTAACCACGTGGTTGGCTGACCGAGAACGTAACCATGGCTATGGTTCGCGTTCGTGAATTCCACCCCAGATCGGCTTATTTAGTTTGCGCTAAGAGTGCTGTCTTATACGAAAACGCCCGCTCGGTAGTAGGCGAAAGTTCTAGACGGGTGTGGTTGAGAAGAATGTAACGTCACTTGCTATCGAAGCGCAGTTCAGACGCGATGTTTTATCACGGAGCAAGTGAGATACCGTGAGATAGATCGATTGTGTTCAAGCTGTGACTGAAGACCGCAACAAATGAGCGCGGCTGATCATAAGGACGGCACACTTTGACGAAGATACGGAGTGACCGCGTCAGGCGGAAGCCAGCGACCTAATTCAAGTAAGCCAGGCCACATGTCCAATAACACGCCGATTCCGATTACGTGAAAACTTGCACGCTGCGACTCTCCAAGCAATCATACCCATAATTAGGCTCAAAGTAAAAACCTGAAAGGAAGTTGTGTGCAACATTTACCTCTCAGTTCCTTCAACTTTCTCGATTTTGAGTGGGGAGGGGAACTTCGGCTTGGCGTAGAATGGTTGGTGGACGATAGACGAAAAAATAGGCGCCGACCGCTTGGTTCGCCGTAGTTGATTCCGGAGTGTGGTGTGTGAAGTACCCATACACTAGTGTGCCGTCACAGGATCTAGGCGATGTGAAAAAATTCGGAGTGTTTAGTACCCATTATGCCGAACGCCTTGGCAGTTATTCCGTAGTTGAGTTTGATTTTAGGGTTCAGTAGCATTCTTTCATTTGTATTATGAACAGGAAAAGGATGTCAGTCAGCCAGTTTGAGTATTTTGACCCCAGTGTCTCTATCAACCATTAGCTGCCAGATTGGAACGGGGAATCGAATCTGTAACAACGCGCAGAGCCTACCTCTATCCTCATCTGGGCATACTCTCTTTGACAGCTCAATACCGTGCTTGCGCTATTCGGGTGTGGTCCGAAAAACCTTAGCGTCGTCCGTCCAGTTACCCTAGTCAGCGTTACCGGCTGCTGTGAATAAGGCTGTAAAGCCGTTTTTCCAGTAGTGTCAACGTAGCCGGCGGCCCCTTAAAAATTTGGGGGACTTTGGGGACCTTTTCGCCATCATCCTCCTCATCAGGGACATGCCCGCTTTAAAACATCGAGAAAATAAGACCCTTTTTCAATGTATCCTTTCTCTAACTCTAAAGAGAGCTGGCACTAACACAATGGTGTGACCGCTAACCAGAAAACCTGAGTGTTAATAACGTAGCATAAGGCAGCAGTGGGTTTAGTCCTGCCACAGTTTAGTTGTTGTGGGGGACTCATGCAATATACTTTGACGAAAGAGATTCAATTCATTTCAAAACTTTTATATGCTATCTGATGTTTTGTTGCCGGAGAGCAGTTCAACGTCGTAGCAGAAGGTATTTTAAGACATGTTAACATGTTTTTTTATTGATTTTTTGGGGTGGAACCCGTTTCTACCAACAAAAAAAACGAACAAAGAAATTGCGAAAAGCAAAACAAGAAGCAATTATTCACACAATAATTAAGAATGATTCTCGGACCTTAGGTAAGTTACCAACGCTTCTTTGAAGGTGCTTCTTTTCCCACTAACAAGTTTTAGTCGGAACAGCTTATTCAACTCTGTACCTGCCATATTATCGAGAAATATAAGCGCTTATCCTACCTAGCTCCGAGTAGGACTAGCTTTAAAAGGCCACCCATGGTTGTAGACGTTCTCAGATTCATGTAACGTACTGCAAGAATACTACTATCATGGATGACCCATCATGGGATAATCTTCTACAGCACTATGAAATCTAACTTCCATCTCCCCTGGGCTAGAGTCTTGGCCCTAGTTTGGCAGGTAATGGATTTGCAAAGACTTGGTGTCTCCCTCTTGACGGCAATCAAGTTTGCGGCTCGCGCACTGCGTCGTTTACGCAGTGGTGACTCAGTATATTTTGTACAAAGCCAGTTCCTTGAAACAGTCTTTTCACCTCTAAACTGGCTGTAAATAGGGATGAGCAGAATTTTCGTTTATGTAATAAATGGAGAAACGGAATAACCATTTTGATCCCGGAAAACGGGATGTCAGAAATTATGGCAAGTTTGTAATCTTGCATTTCCGGTTCTCCAGCGCATTTCGAGGTGTTTTTGGCAGGTGAAAATGGAGGGACAAGATGTGTAGGAAGTCCCCGCAGTGAAGTATTGGCTCGCTCCCCGAAAGTCTCCTAAAAGCCGTCCTGTCTGTAGATGAATTAGAAGGTCGAACGTGGAACAATCATATCCCTTCTAGTTTGAAGGTTGATCTTACTGGGGAGTGACCAGACCTGTCTGCCAGAACTACGCATGTAGCCATGTTTTTCTGATCGACCACCTTCCGGGTAATGGAAAAACCCTATTTTAGCTGCATGAGTAATGATAAAATTTTCAAAATTTTTTTTATAAAAAAATTCCAAAGAACATTTCGCCCAAACTTCTCTCAAAGGAGATATTTGAGGCGCTGATTACGAATATTTGTCACCTTTCTGATAATTCGAACGATAAAGACAGTTTACGGCAGATGAATTTAATTTTACCTACAGAGCTCGCAACTTCTACGCCCATAACTTTTTCTTTTACTCGGGCAGCTAGGATAGGGGTTTTATGACTACCCGGAAGGTAGTCGCTTAGAAAAACCTGGTCTCATGGGTAGTTCTGGCGACCAGGTCTGGTCATTCCCTTGTTATGAGAGGAGTTTCAACACAATCAAGTTGTTTTTGACTAGGTGTTGACCTTTTTTCACTTAAATTTGTGCCTCGAATCAATTGTATACTTCCACGAGAGCTCTAGTCACTAGTATATTTCGTTGTGTAGAATTTACTCGAAAATAAACATTTTAGAAAGTTTTTGTGGTAGTATTCTTCCTCAATTGCAGTTATGTATTCTGTATCAATTGAGTAACATCTTCATTCGAGACTCCATGATTTTCAGATCCCCTAGTCTGGCATAGAATGGTTGACTGTGTTCGGGCGTTTCCCGGATCGGCGGAGCGGGCGACTGCGTCCGGGAAGAGATTGTGGAGCGGAAGTTCTCGGCCAGATTCGACTGATAGTGTATCAGACGTACTCCGATCACGTGCTATTGATTCCGGGCGTCTTCTACGACGAAGTGTCGCCGAATTCTCAATCTGACCTCTTCAAAGCAGCACAGCTTTCAGATTTGCACCTTATTTCAAACTGTCTGTTTTCCACGGTCAACAAAACATGCAGGGGCATTATGCTCTGCCAAAGTCTACCCCAAGCTGGAATGTCTTATTAGTTGTATGCAAGGGATTTTCCCCAAGTCCTGATGTTTTCGGATTTTGCAGCGGCGGCTTTCCAGGGGTTTAGTCCCTATTACATAGTTTATAGTCTTCAAACACCGCGAGCAGCGAAGTCTCTCTTCAGATTGCCGTTGCGAACTTGCCCGTCGTAGCTGTCAGTTCCTTCTAGACCTAGACTTCATTTTTGAGCAGTAGCCTGCTGTGCCACAGGGGGGAACCATACTTGGAGCGATGCTATCGCACTCAGAAGGGTGATCTAGCACTGGTTGCCGCGCGCGACAAATGAATCCGGGAGCCGCGGTGACTTCAGCCGTCGCACGCGGCGTTTGCGTGGCAGCTGCTACGGCATGACGCTCACATCGCTTTTCAACCGTGGATTTTTGCGCAATTGCTTGCTGTTTAGAGGGCGTTCGCGATTTCATCTTATCGCAGCGCCCCGCACTGCGATGTGGGGACATCGAGGGAGCATTTTGCTGAGCAAACTCTACCCGTAGCAAACAACAGTAGAGGGGTGTAGTGCACGAGCACGATCTCAATGCCAGACAGCTTCTCCAATGTGTTCTTCCACTTATTTGCCAGGGTAAATTCCTAGCGAGAAACCATATTTGGCGAAAAAAGCGGACATTCTCATACGACTCCTGATTTTTTCTATCGAACTGTTGTTTGGTATCGCAGTAGAAGACAGGGTTCACGATAAAACGGTTTTTGTGCTATCCTCACGAGAAGGTAGATCTGGCCATCAATAAAGTAAAATCTACAAATCCAGATGCACCCAAAATCAGTGAATAAGATAAGTTGACCACTTCGAAAAAATAAACATCTGCGAAGACGAAACAACAACGAAAATAAGTATAACAACGTCTGAAACCCTGCTCTTTCAGATTTGTGCATGTTTGGGTGAGAACACAAAATGGCGTCGAAGTATGGCTTTGCTTGAGCGCGATGCGATATGTTGGCGGGGTGTACATCGCAGAGCAAATCCTATCGCGCGCGATGTAAGTATGCCCTCCCCCTCATGAAGATACAGTCGGCACGGGTCGTATCCAGAAACGTGCGGCGATGGCTCTTCGCCGTTTCTGGTTTGCCCGCCGTTTTTGTCCAATTTTTTCCCGTTTGCCTAACGTTTTCAATTTTCCCGACAAAATCTGACAAAAGTGCCAGTATAGAAAAATTTAGATTTGTTTTTGCTCGTAGTTTGAAACGCAGTGCTGTATGCTCCGTGTCATTCAATGTGTAAACCATGCTGCATGTATACAGAAAACATGGCCTGAGTGAGAGATTGGAGATTACGAGCTGTAATGCTGAAGACCGGGTTTCCCACTAGAGATACGGGGTGCTTCGTCGGCAGAAATCGTCCCCCCCCCGAAAATGATTAAAATAGTGATGCTCGAATTCTCGCACGACCAGTACCAGAACGAGTGCGCATCCGAAAGCGAGAAACTCCTCGTATTTTTTGCACAACCCGCCCCTCAGTACGAGCACCCTCAGACTGGATGACCAAGTACGGTAATTTCAGTTCGTTTTGAACGTTTCCAATGGCGCACATGCCGTATGAGTCCTTTAGGGTCGTTAACTCAACTACTTTTGTGAGTGTGTATGCTGCTTTTAGGCGTGTTGACCAAGGGGCGAATTCATGAAGGCGAGGGGTTGGGGTAAGAGTAAAGGCATGGGCGCCTTTGATGAATACCCGCGAGGGCGAACGATCTTGTAGCCGAGCAGTGTCTCATTCGCCCCAGCCTCTTAGTTAGGTTGGAAGTGGGCACGACTGGTTAGCGGTCTTCCGCTCGCACAGGGTAATCATCAAAAGTGCCGACGCCTTTACCCTTACCCCAACCCCGCGCGTTCACGAATTCGGGCCCAGGTTTCGAATCTCATTCAGTCGACATATGCGAGTTGCAAAACACTTTGCACTGTCCATTCTCTTCATTTTCGTGTTGAAGCGTGCCAAATTTCGAGCGTGAAATCGTTTTCGAAATAAATGGTGAGCAAAAGTCTGAAGGGTCCTAATTCTTTACCGTAATAAATCGTTGCTCAGTCAGTTTCGGCACTTGCTCCCCATCCCCCTACGTGAAAGTATAGATCTGCTCTGACAACGTGTGGAAAGGGTAGACTGTTTATAGTCGGCACGGATCGCACTGATACCCGGCGTTTCCTTTCGAGGGTTGGTGCGAACTCGGTGCATGCATCTCATAAAATATGGCGCCTGATGTTGCGCCAACCTTCCATAGGGAACGCAAAGTATCAGTGCGATCCGTGCCAACTGTACGCTTCTGTTCCTCATGCTGGATGATCGACCCGGAACTCATCCTTCCGGACACACAAAGCCGTTTTAACGTGTCTATAGTGTCATGGATACGCAACACTGAGGTCTCAATCATCACCAACTATCTCTGCTTATGTTAACGCTTTCATGCAAAAAACTACGCTCTCATGCAGAAAACAACCAAAGATAGTGTAAGACTATCTCCGTTTAGTTCAAACGTCGGATTCAGACGAAAGAACCAAATGTGGTTTTGTGCGCGGATGCTACTTTTAATTGACCCCCCCCCCGATGTAAATTCGACGTCGGATGAGATTCAATTCTCGGCATTACCTGGGGTGTTGGCCTTTGTGTGTTGAAGATACGACAAGACCATTGACTAGGCTTATAACCACCTCCCGAACTTTATTCCGCACCACAAATCCCGGATAAATTGGTGAAATCGCTTTTCAAGTGATAAAGGCACAGTCCAAGCTCAGGGTCAAAATCTGAGATTTTTACATAATGGTAAAGTAGATCTACCCCATATAACACCTGCCAAATGCGGGCTCGCGATTCCTCCGAATAAGCGAGATATAGGAGGAAGCCACCCTGGGGCGCCCACCTCGAGAAGACACTGTCACGCCCATTTTACGATCTTTCGAGCTCAACAGTGGCGAGATGAGCAATGGTTTCCGATCAATATCCCTTCATCCCTTCAATCTCAGCCTCTCCCTTTATTCGAGTCGGCTCGCATAAATCGGCTGCGAATCAAGGAAATTACTAGTCTCGGACAACTCGTCCACCATGCTTCCGTAGCTCAATTTTTGAGGGGCCATGACTAGGGGGTTTTATACGATTCCAGAGACATCGTTAGAATCAGCGTGAGACCGCTTTCAAGATAGGCAGGAAAACAGAAAAACGATCCTGAGGTTGGACGGTGCCTTAAAGGCAGTGTTCACGAAGAAAAAGTTGCTTGTTTTTTTGGCCAAAACGTAAGCTTTGGGTCCCTCCAAGAGGATTAAGAACGAAATGGCGACAAAAAACGGCCGTTAAGTGGGCGAAAATCTCGTGGGCCAGTCAACCCATTGGGCCACTCCGCCCACGTCCTATAACAGTTTCATTGAATTCGTGGTTATATGAGCGATGGTTTCCGATCGAAGCCCCGTTCTTCCCTTCATTCTCAACGTCTCTCTTTACCCAGATCAGCTCGCACACATTGGCTGCAAAAAACGGGAGTTACAAGCCTCGGACAACTCGTCCACAATGCTTCCTAGCTGAACTTTGAGGGGCCATAACTCCGTTTCCAGGGGGTCTTGTACGATTCCAGGGACATCATTGAAATCAGCATGGGACCGTTTTCAAGATAGGCGGAAAGACAAAAAAAACGACTTTTATCGTGAACACTGCCTTTAAAGGCACAGGACACCCAGAAAATCATTTTTTAGGTTTTATCCTAATTTTGGAGAGGGTCGCACTCTGATCACAATGGTATTTCTGAAATCTTCCAAGACCCCCCACGGACGGAGATATGGCTCCTTGAAAATGCCTGCATTTTAAGCGCGAAAATTTGGTGGACGAGTTGTCTCAGGCCTGTATTTCACTTGATTCGCAGTCGCGGCACGAGAGCAAAACAGGATGAAGAGATAGATCGGAAAGGGAAAGAAGAACGACGACTCGGTTCAAAATCATCCATCCATCTAGCCGCTATTGAGATTGAAAATCAGGAAGGGGGTCGGGCCCGTGGTGGTCGCTTATAACTCGCTTATTTGGAGGAATTGAGATCTCGCATTTGGCATGTGTTATACAGGAGGGGCCTTCTACACAATTACACGAAAATCTCAAAATTCATATCTGAGGGTGTACGGTGTCTTTAAAGGCAGCAGACACGCTCAAAAATAGTGTCGATTTTATGTCATTAATCGAAGGGTTGAAGCTAGTACCATGGGAAACTAACGAAAAACCCGACGAAAACTGCATGCAAATACAGGAATGACGGCTGTTTTTGTTATGAGGTAAAATTGGACGAGTTTTGCCCGAGAGGTTGAAGTAGCTAATATTAGCGATAAAACGGTTGGGATAGCAAAGCCGATAATCTTACATCCTGCACTAGAACACTCACTTCGATGGAAGCTTCAAAAACCAGCCAAAGGGACCGTATTCGTATATTTAGCTCATGGGCGTGGCTGACGAAAATTTTCGACCCAAGTTCAGTAGTTTTTTATCTTCTTTGACGCTTCCAACGGCGTAAGCGTTCTACTAGGGGCCATACGAACCAAGTAGCGTAATTATCTCAACAACTTTTTCAAGCGTGTCTGCTGCCTTTAAAGGCACAGGACACCCAAAACATTAATTTTCAGATTTCATGCTTATCTTGGAGAGAGTCACACGCTGATCACATTGGTATTCTTCAAATCGTCCGAAACCCCCTCTGAACAGAGTTATGGTTCTTCAAAGATTCCACGATTTTGAAGGTGAAAAGTTGGTGGACGAGTTGTCTCAGGCCTGTATTTTTCTTCATTCGCAATCGCTGCGCGAGAGCGAGCCAGGATAAGGAGAGAGTCCGGAAATGGACTGAAGAACGGCGATTTGTTAAGAATTATTCATTCATCCATCCAGCCGATATCGAGGTCGAAATTCCGGAAGGGGGTCGGGCCTGTGGTGGTGAGCGAAGGGGGTTGGGCCTGTGGTGGTCGCTTATATCTCGCTTATTTGGAGGATTTGAGGTCTCGCATTTGGCACGTGTTATACGGGAGGGGTCTTCTACAGAATTACATGAAAATCTCTAAATTCATATATGAGGGTGTACTGTGCCATTAAGTCGCTGTATAAGAAAGACATGGTTTTAAAAATGTCGTTTTCTGAAGATTTTCGAAAAATGCGAAGTTCGTCTCGTTGCAAAATTTCAGCGAACCGTTCTGATACTGTGATCTAGCAACCCTAAAGGCTATAAAACCGCGAAATTCTTTTGGTTTCTACGCGTGCTGGTGCGGAGCGGAGGTTAGGGACCGTGAGAAAGTGCATGACAAAAGGAGGGAGCAGAATCGCGCGCGCCGCTTGCGCCATAAGTCGTGATAATTACGACGTTTTACAGAGGATATGCTTCAATTGTTCCATACAGTTGAGCAGCCCTAATATGTAGGTGCAAAGAAAGAACGAGGATTACTGAAAGAGAAAACCCTCAAAATTTCAATGAGAAAAAAATCGATGCGGGCTCAGTTTTCCGAGTAGCCATAAACGCTATTAGTTGGAGAAAGGGTTGAGCTTCCGAATGGTGTCCCTAACTTGATCGAAATATCGGCACAGGGGAAAATTCTCTGACCTGCGTTTTGCGCAGATTTTCCAATACCACCTTACACTAAACGAAATCAAAAAAAGCGATGTACAAATGCAGTAATCATATGTGGTTGTGCAAGGAACGTGCCAAAGTATTTCAAGTTCACGACATGCTGCTTCACGGAATTGGGCATTTTTTTGGCACTGTTAGGCAAGGAAGAGGCGAGAATAAAGAGGATGACTGGAAAGAAGTTGACGGCGGATGCATGTAAAAACACTTGAGGAGATGTGATTAGGAAAAAAAAAGATTTTCCTAGGGAAAATGGAGGAAAATAAAAATTAGGCACAGCGTGAGGAAAATATGAAAACAGATACAGCAGACAGACGGGCTTATGTAGTCTATAGGCAGGTCTATAGGCAGGTAAATAAGTTCCGCAGGACGTGGTTCGCTGTGAAATGGGGCGCTAAACCCGACACAATGAAACGCCAGCGCGCGGAAAATGGGCGGAGTCAATGAATAGGTCTCAGGTGAACAAAACGAGCCATTTTGGTTGTCAACAGGGAGCGGTTTGTAGTACCCATTGGTTACTGTGCGCTTCTGTGCATGGGACGCGAACAGATCCTAGCGAGTATAATCACTACCTGAAATGTGCTGTTTTCTGAGATTTTACCGAGGGAGGCTTACGCTCCAATAATCACAAGTGATCCACAAGTATGACATTCGTAGGTTCGTCTAATCTAAGGAGGAAAACACGACAGAGCAAAGCGATGAAGTTAAAAAAGGAATACGAGAGAATAAATATGTGAGGGAGCCCTGTTCTTCGCTTTAGAGATGTTGTGAACAATAGATTCCCCCTAAAGAATGATGTGTATTCATTGAGACCCCCCCCCAACCCTCGCCATAACACTATGTGTTCGTATGTGCTATTGCAAGCACCGACTTCTTCTCCCTTTGGCACTTGTGTGTGCTTCATCCAGAGCTGCGATTCGGTCCAGATGAGCCTCGTCGAAGGGAAATGAGGTATAAAAAGCGAAGAGAGTATGATTAGAGTAGAAAAAGCATCCTGCCGGTGTCGTATTGATTTGCAACGGAGCTGCTGCTGCTGCTTCTCAGCTGAATAGGACGGCGTACTTAAGCGCTGCTCCAACCCCCGGTGTGCCCCTCCCATTCCCATCGCTTCAGGGCAATTCCCATCTTGCTGCTCCCTCTCATCCATTCCAGCCATCAGTGCCCTCCACCCGCTATTTTTATCACTGCATTGACTCCTCTATTCAGACTTATGGGGCAAATCAGGCTTCATTGGATAATAGCTTCTTGGGACGTTGTAATAATTCACTATTCAATGTCCTACATACAGAAAAATGATCGATTCAGTATTACCTGTCAAAAAATGAACCTATTTCACAGAAGACTAACAAAAAGGCTAGAAAAAGATCCTGAGAGCTCAGTCCCAATCTTTGTTCGCTTGTATTTGTATCATACTCTTAATTTTCTTGTGCATCAGGGCTTTCTGGACCCTTTACGGCTTTTTCGCAACTTTTCCGGAGTTTCTGGAACTTTCTACCATTTCCGCCACTGTTTCTGTAGCGCTCAGAGACTCCCGCATACATAATAAACCCTTTTTGGAACTGTAGAGCTACTCGAGGTTTTCGGAAACCGTGTAGGACCTTCGTTGGAAGCCAAGAAAGGGCAGAACCTTTCATCTGAGGAACTGCAGCGTATGGCATAATCGGAAGCTCTTTAACTAGGGCTTGTTTTACACATATTAAGATCTTCTAGAAATTCATGTTCTGGGTGTTGTATTTTCATATATCACTCATGAAATCTTGTGATCATACATGCCATAAAAAGCATTAAATATTTTGAAAGCATATATCAGTCACTCGTGTTGAAAATTTTCTAAATTCTTAGGAATTCCCAAATAAGGGAATTTTCAGAGCTTTGCGAAGGAAAAAGGATCTTCAAAGGCAATTTCCATGGTGATCAGAAAATAGTTTCGGATTTGGCTTAAAGGCAGGGTCCACGATAATTTTCGTCCTCGGTTTTTGGCCGGAAATCGAAAGTTCACAGTCTCATTGGAGCACTGGGGTCGAAAGAACAAACGAAAACGAGCCAGAAAGAGCTGCATACGGCTCCGAAGTCCGCTCGCGCTAGCCCTTTCGCTTGCGGTCGAGTTTCTCGACGTGAACGAAGGAACACTCGAAATCGCGAAATGAGCTATGGTTTTCGATCAAAAGCCCCGTTCTTCCCTTCATTCTTGACTTCTCTCTTTACTCAGGTCAGCTCGCATACATCGGCTGCAAAAGACGGAAGTTACAAGCCTCGGACAACTCGTCCACCATGCTTCTCTAGCTCAATTTTGGAGAGACCATAACTCCGTTCCCAGAAGGTCGTGTACGATTTCAGAGACATCGTTGGAATCAGCATGGGACCGTTTTCAAGATAGGCTGAAAAACAGAAAAACGATTTTTATCGTGGACACTGCCTTTAAAACTTGCTTCTTTTGTTTGTGTGCTGATTGCAAATCTGAGGTGCGTTTGACGATTGCTAGAGGATTTCGGCCCCTTTGGTTCGGAGTCTTCCAAATTTTGCTGCCCAAGTGCGGCTTTTGGCGAATCTCAGAATGTAGTTCGGTCGAGGGGTCAGATTTGGCTCAATATTTCCTGCGGAGGTTATTTGGGAAGCAGAACACGAATTTGAGGTTCTTTGGCCGCTTTTCGAAAGATTGAGGTACATAGGTTACGCCTTTGAAGGACATCATGCCCACCCACCATCGCCTACTGCACCCCACAGAATAGCCACAAGCGTAGCCCAGATTTGTATTTAACGCCCTTAATAACTCCAGGTCGAAAGTTTCGGGCGGAATGGGTACATACAAATTTCTAAACACCCTAAAATTTCCCTGATGAGCACCGTTACCTTTTGACGGACCAATGAAAATCCCTCTCCAGGGCATTTAGGGGATTTCGATCACGGATTATTTATTTGCTGCCGCACAACTACAACAACGAAATCATGGTTTTCCAAACCATCGAGACACGAGTAAACAGGCACTAGTGGGAATCCTCACGGCTATTTCATAAATCTATCGTTCTGAACCCGTCTAGAACCACTCCAATTTTCCAGAGTCCCTTGTAACTAATCGTTGTTTTTCTCATTTTCCTTGACTTCCATCGGATTTTTATGGCTTCGCAGAACTCTCTGAAATCTGTTGATGTAGAACACTGTGACGTTCATAGTACCACAGAACTTATCTATAGCAAAGTCTAACTATTTTAATTCTTCCAATCGCGGGCAAAGCACCACATCGCCATAATTGGCTTATAAACTGCCAAATTGTGTTTTTTAGGATATTTTTAGATCTCTCTCAAGAGGAGTGATATGTCGGAAAATGCAAAGAACAGTCATTTTCGTAGTGTTCCTTTTGCTAAGATTGCCCGACGGCGCAGGATAATACCGATACTGATGTTAAAAGCGGAGCTGCCGTCAAATCATGACGACTTTGATAAAAGTTATGAAATCAGCTGTTTTTTGGCGCTGCAGGAATTTCAAAAAGCGGAGCGCTGCTCAGCGTGGCACAGGTTCAGCTAACTCAGCCTATCGCCTAGCGAAATTCCACGCTACGTTGTAATCTCCCCTCAACAAAAAATAAGGATTTCTTCTCCTTCACTGAAGCCTCATGTGTGTTATCAGGGTGTGGTGAATTGTCATTGGGTTGCGCTTCCCTCAGGCCATTGTTTTACCCCACGACAAGCCTGTCGCGGTCGCAGAACACTGCGACGTGGCTGTCGCTGAGGTCCAGCCGTCGCTGCCGCTCAGGGCCAAGAAACACCCGGCACGATGCCGGATTTGGCTGGTTCGCTGTCGCTGACACCCGTAGCAGTGCACTGCACTGCGACGGGCAGTCGCTACAGCGACCGATTACCGCACGGTTTCCACATTTCAGGCATGACATCCCCTTTCGAGCCAGCGACCGCGACATTTGCTGCAATCTGTTCTTGCGACAGCATTTTTCTACTGTGTGGGCCTGGTCCCGGCACGATTCGTAACAGTTGACCGCACCTGTCGCGGTCGCAAACTCCTGGTATAACAATGGCCTCAGCCCTATCCTCTTCCACGTCAACCTTTCGTTGACATGTGATCTTTGAGAAAGTATAAATCATACGTTGCTCATTTGAAACAGTATAGCACGATTCTATTCCTAATCCCATTACAGTCTTCTCCCATAAATAGTTTTTCAAACTCCCATTATTGATTGAATTTATCTTGTCACATTTACAGTCGCCGCAGAATTGTTCTTCAGTTCGGTGTATTTTTTCGGAGAAAGAAGTAAATAAAGACGCAGACCTCGAGAAGTCATTTACAATTCTCGCCCTTGTTATGTACCTCTGGAGACGCAAATTGCGTGAAAGCATGACGAGCGAAACACCTATTCCGCGTCGACTATTCTTTGCTTCGGGTCATAACCCGCAAGGTTTAGAATGTTGTGTGACGTGAGTGTGTACTCTAATCCCGTTTACAACCTTTTCATAGATTGGAGGGTGTGTGATTGAGATGTAAAGGCGGGAAAACGAATTATGGAAATGGAATATTTTTTCTTGTCACATAGGCTAGAATGTCTTCCGTCCGGTTAGTTCGGGTAGAGCGTCAGCAGCTACCTCATCTTTCGCCGTTGTTTTTTGGAAAAGCAAACGTTGTCGACCACTCAAATACCATCCAACAAGTTTTGAGCGGACTGACAGAAACAGGCCTGTTTTACCCAGTTAATTTCGGAAAAAGATCCTGGCAGAAATCGGAACAGGCCGACTGAGAAACCCCATCTTATGCGATTTCGAGATTTCCGGAACAGTAACATAAGTTCCGGTGTGCTCCAGTTTTTGCACCCAACAGCGAGAAATCCGGAAGAGTTTTAACAAGGGTATCTGCCTGAGGTCCTCCGTCCTCCTACTGGGAAAGACCACTAAGAGTTCGTCGTTCTGGCGCCACTATCATGCCAGCCGGTCTCTTTATTTGCTAGGAAACTGGCCGCTTCATAGACATTCACCAGCGTTCGCTCACTCGCTGGGTTCCCCGTTATCGCTCCTTATCTTCTATGACAGAGTTGATTTTGCTCCTCGACTACTTTTCATCTAGCGGACTCTTTAAGTACATGGTCGAGATTAACATATAAGCCTAAGGCAGATGCAAAAATGATTGCGGTTTTTGGAAAAATCACTTTTTCACTTTCCCTGGTTTTGACAAATTGTGATATATCAATCGGAATCTCACCTCTCCCTTTACGTCATGCTCCCTGCCGCTTCCCGTAAATTTCGATTATTTTCCACTTTGGTATTAGAATTCAGCGTTGTTTCCAGTACTAAACACATACAATACCTCTAAAATTTTTTGCAAAAAAAAGCGTTTTGGGGCGTTTTGTGCACTCACAAAGCGCCGCATCGCCGTAACTCACTTCAAAATCGACGAAATGAGTTTTTCAGGTAGTTTTCGTGTTTCTCTTACAATTAGTGAGGCGAATGCAATGGTACGTGTAGAAAGTCTTTTCAACTTGATATTTTGCTGAGAAATGATTATTTTATCCTGTAATTCACATCGACCACAGGTCAAGACATGACGGATTTCGGCAATCATGACCGTCTGATCAGTTCCTAAGGAGGGATTTTGTGGCGCAAATATGCGATTTTCGATTAAATTCTGGAGTTTAATCTATTATTTTGTAACACTACCGCATAAGACTAAATAAAAGTATTTCATAAATGACTTCGAATTGAAATCGAGCCGTTTTGAAGCAAGTTGTGGCGATTAATTTATTTATTTTACGCCGTTGCCGGCGTACTCAAAAACTACAACACAGTAGGTTAAAAACATGGAAATAAAACAAACAACAACTTAGCGCAACGCTTCAACAGCCGATCACAAGACCATAATTCTGATTAGAGAATAATCTAAAAAGCGACAGTACCAAGAGTTCGATGAGGCGCTTTGTGAGCGCAAAAAACGCCGCAAAACGCTTTCTTTGCAAAAATTCATGCGCGGTACTGTATCATGTTTATAATATTTTCCTATCAAGGAACCGCTTCTGTTATTGTTGATGAAACATTTGATTCCTCTGGGGATTAGATGACAGACCCAAATACAGATTCGCGAAATTTCTTCAATCCTGTGGGTCTCGCGTTTTCACTAAAATTGCAATTTCAACAGTTTCTTTTCTATGCGGCGTTTAAGGAATCAAACGCCATAGATAAATTTCACTTCCGATATCTCCACGGTTTACGGAAGGTCTGGTGCCCTATATAGCAAGGCATGCTTAAAAAGGAGACGAAAGACGCGTTTTTGAGCCAAAATAGGCCCTCTCTTGTTTACGTTGATTTTTGAGCGTGGAGGAATTGACCGCTAGAGGGATGATACCCATCAGTGCAATGAAGCAAACAGCTCACTTATCAGCACTTCCTTCACTTGATCATTCCTATAATCCGAGTCTTCATTTGTTCCTTTCGAGGGGCGGATCTGGGGCCCGGGGCGTGTTTGGGGCACCAAAACGCTTGTTTGCAGCCGCTACTTTGCCTCTCCTGGCTCGTTTTCAACCGTTCTTTCGACACTGGAAGCCTAGGATCCTTCTCGCCTATCATTTCACTGTGGAAAGTCAACGAGGTTGATCATCGTGAACGCTGCCTTTAAGTAGAAAACCGCTCGTAGGTTCAGGTCAGTCTGAATATGGCGGCACTTTTTCGGGTTTGTAGCGCCCTTTTTTTATTTCCTTTCAAAGAAAATTTTTTTAGATGTGAAAAGTAGGATCTGGGAAAGAGGGCTATCCACAAACAGAAGGCTTGTTGGGATCCAAATGGGAACGAAAAAGTATAACGTCTGATTTCCTTACCGTTATAAAGTAGCGTTGTGCAGCTGCATACTGTATTTGCATACTGCACAACACAATGACACTTTTATCCCGAAACAGTTTATTTAAATTTGAAGCCTTGCAATCATTATGCCGTTAGATAGTTCTTACCACCAGGGATCCAAGTGTTTTTTCGTATTCCAAAGAAGATGAGCCTGAAGCGAGTTATCAAAAAAAAGTCGCGAAAAAACGAAAAAAAAAACGGAATGAGAGAATACAAACGCCTCTAACTTTTTTCAGAGTGACTCTAGGCTGCTGATGAAGGCGTAATCGTATTCGACGCTTAAAAATATATTTAGAAAAGTACATTTCATGTGGGACTGCCACTCTGATAAAAAAGAGTTCCCTTGCGAAAGTTGATAGCTTTATTCGCAAGGGGGCTTTTCGCAGCTGTAGAGACAGCATGTGACCCTCTAGTCTTCAAATCTATGGTATCAGTCCGCCTATAACGATTACTACAATACCGCTCGTGGGATTTGGTCAGAAAGCGAGCGAGGTCCGGTTTTCGCGTCTTTTTTGTGTAACTCGCTTCAAACTCAACTTTGAGCGAAACGAGGGTGATATTCACGATCCTGGCGTCGAGGGCTACCCAATGCTTAAAGGCAGTGTCCACGATAAAAATCGTTCTTCTGTTTTTCAGCCTATCTTGAAAACGGTCCCATGCTGATTCCAACGATGTGTCTGAAATCGTACACGACCTTCTGGGAACGGAGTTATGGTCCCTCAAAAATTGAGCTAAGGAAGCATGGTGGACGAGTTTTCCGAGGCTTGTAACTTCCGTCTTTTGCAGCCGATGTATGCGAGCTGACCTGAGTAAAGAGAGAAGTCGAGAATGGAGGGAAGAACGGGGCTTTTGATCGAAAACCATCGCTCATTACGCTATTTTGAGTGTTCCTTCGTTCACGTCGAGAAACTCGACCGCGAGCGGAAGGGCTAGCGCGAGCGGACTTCGGAGCCGTATGCAGCTCTTTCTGGCTCGTTTTCGTTTGTTCTTTCGACCCCAGTGCTCCAATGAGACTCTGAACTTTCGATTTCCGGCCAAAAACCGAGGACGAAATTTATCGTGGACCCTGCCTTTAAGCCTTTGTGGTGGTTGCGTTGAGAACTATAGAAGTTTCGCAATCAGCCAGGTTTGTAATTACGGTACCTACCATTTGTTTTGTTTTGTTTATTACGTCACTTAAAGGCACAGTTTAACCTCAGAATCGGTTCTTTATATTTTTGTCTATCTCGAAAACGGTCTTACGCTGATTCGAAGGATGTCTCTGGAATCGTTCAAGACCCCCTGGGAACGAAGCTATGGCCCCTCAAAAATTGAGCTGCGGAAGCATTGTGGACGAGTTGTCCAAGGCTTGTAACTTCCGTCATTTGCAACCGCTGTATGCGTGCTGACCTGAATGAAGAGGGAGGGTGAGAATGAAGGGAAGAGCGGGGCTATTGATAGGAAACCATCGCTCATCTTGCAACTGTTGAACTCGAAAGATCGTGAAAGGGGCGTGCCAATGTGGCTTCTGAAGGTGGGCGCCCCAGGGTGGCTTCCTCCTATATCTTGCTGATTCGGAAGAATTGAGAGCTCGCACTTGGCAAGTGGTATACGGGGTCAGTCAACTTCACAATTATGTGGAAATCTCAGATTTGGTCCCTGAGATTGGACTATGCCTTTAAGGCAAACGTTATATACACATAAATATACACACAAACACACATAAATAAGACTGAAAAGAGTACAATAAGAGCCATACGATTAGTTGGAATGATAGATGATGATTTCCGAGACATTAACGGGAAAGGAGGAAAAGTATGCGGCATACTACGGCTTCAATATCTTTGCGGCTAATTTGCGTTTAAAACGTTTGAGTTTGAGCGGCGATGTCTCGCATTTCGTGAGCTTCAAGTATATCGAGCCTGCGCGGTTTGTAAAGAATCTAGATCGCAAGGAGGTCTTAGCCCTGTGAAAGGTTATCTTATTTCTCCCACCACGAGTGATCGATGGAAGCCAGGTGAAAAAGCTGCTATTTTTTACTTTAAAGGCAGTGTTCACGAAGAAAGAGTTGCACATTTTTTTGGCTAAAACGTAAGCTTTGGGTCCCTATAAGAAGATTAAGAACGGAAGTGCGACGAAAAACGGCCGGTAAATGGGTGAAAATCTCGTGGGCCAGAAAACCCATTGGGCCACTCCGCCCACGTCTTATAACAGTAGCGCTGAATTAGTGGTTAGATGAGCGATGGTTTCAGATCAAAAGCCCCGTTCTTCCCTTCATTCTCAACTTTTCTCTTTACTCAGGTCAGCTCGCACACATCGGCTGCAAAAAACGGCAGTTACAAGCCTCGGACAACTAGTCATCAATGCTTCCCTTGCTAATTTTCGATGGGCCATAACTCCGTTTCCAGAGGGTCTTGTACGATTCCAGGGACATAATTGAAATCAGCATGAGACCGTTTTTAAGATAGGCGGAAAAACAGAAAAACGACTTTTATCGTGAACACTGCCTTTAATTACTCCTTTGAGAATCTTGTGCACCATGCATACGTCAAACATTGCCCGTCGGGTTTCTAATGAAGGAATGCCAAGACACACATCCTTCCTCTGCGCACTAGGCGTTGTAGAGTAAAGACTCATTCATAGCTGGTCGCTTCGACTTCAAGTCGAAGCGATCATCAATACTACCGCGATCTGAAATCGCTCGGGCGGACGTGATTTCGTGTGAAATAGACAGACAATTGGTCGAAGCGACCTAACAAAAACAAGCTAGTCGCTTCGACTAGCTATGAAATACCCCAGTCGCTCGGCGATCGCGTCTGAAACTGCAAACTGTTCCAAACCGTCGCGGCTCAGTGCAAGATCTGTTGACGCGACGAGTTTTGTAACCGTTGGCAGTGCTGCGACGAGTCGAAGCGACTAGCTATGAATGGGGCTTAAGTCGCCATTCCAGTCCTAATAAAGATTTTCCGAGAGAAATTATTCTCGCCGACATTCGAATAATTACGCAGACAGAGAATTTCTATCTGCGTTTGGGCCCGAATAGACTTCCGCCGCTGAAAGGCGCGGCAGTATACCATGGAGGTGAATCGATCGAGCTGTGCCTCATGATCGATACTCCTCCATTGCATGCTAACGCGGGTTTCAGCAACGGGAGTCTATTCGGCCTCTTTCCCTTTGTCCACGGTATATAGAGAACATGTTGATTGTGAAACTTCCATGGTTTTCAACGAGCTTCTGAGAATGGCTCTACCATTGGGTAGTCCTCAACTCCAGGATCATTAGTATCTCCCTAGTTTCGCTCAAAGTTGACATTGAAGCGAGTTATTCAAAAAATACGCGGAAACCCGACCTTGCTCACTTTCTGACCAAAACATACGAGTACCAGCTCTTCTCAGCATACCGATAGTATGAGTTATTCCAATGATTTGATTCTCCTCGGCATCCTTACTTCGATTGGAAAACATATTTTAGAACATCATGAAACCTTCCAGTGTACTGTATTTTCCGTTTGTCTTGCTAATATTAAAATCCGGATTCACCAATGATTAACTCAACGATGTTCGACCCCGGACTCTCTACTCTCTTCAATGCTCTACGCCACCACTATTTCGCTCTTGAACCGAGTTTTTATCAGTGTCCATGATTGACTTTTCACGAAGAGAGACGTAGAAGAGTGCGAAAACACTAGAAGCGTTTGGGATTAATGCGAAAAGTCTAAAATGAATAGGAAAGGCGAGTGCCTCGCAATTACCAACGAACTCGCTACTTTCTTTGATCTCTGGAGAACATGATCTCAACGTCTTCATATCAGGGAGGCACATAATCATACCACCCACTGCATGACTAACTAGAGGTAGTCCCCTTTTGCACTTTCTTGGCACCTAAGGTGAGCAGTACAATTTTATGTCTATGTGCGGCACTTCCTGGCTCTTCCTAGCCTTGGCTGCTTTTCTGCTAGTTAATCGTGTGTTTGAGGAATACATAGTCGCATCTGTTTTTTGATTTTCAAGGCTGTGATGAAAGTGACGAGGCCGGAACGTTAGCCTGCTAAAGCGTTTCTATCTTGGACACGGCTTCATTAACCCTACTAATCAAGGTTTTATCGTTGATGAATCTTGCCTTAGGGTCTCCCGTGCCTATCCGAGCAGCCCTTCTTTCTTTGGTGGTCTATCGAATTCAGGCCGAATCGAATCGCTTGCAGTCAGCATTGGCATCGTAGCGCCGGTTTCAACGTTTGCTATTTGTGTGCTCGACGCTTTGTCGTCGTGTTTGTCTTTGGCCATTTATTTTTCAGACGGGCTGCGATAGCGAGAGCTGCATGTGCTGAGAGACGGCGGCGATTTGCAATTAGACGGATGGACCGTCCACTCCGGTCCCTTCCTTGATGCCACCGACTCGAACCGACTGGCCTGCTTCTGCTCAAGAGGTTGAGGACTAGATGCTCTAAGGCCAACAATGGTCGAGTTGCAGCCGTCATCTTGTTCCTCTTCTGCACTTCTCACAATTGCACGCTCATTTCTGAGAAAGGCATAATTTTCTGAATACTTGTAAATGCAGATTTATGAATGCCCCGAGAAAATCTAGATCCTATTTCGATTTCTTTGTGTTGAGAAAATCGTTTCTGCCACCCGGTACTTATGAACTTCGCTTTTCATCATCTACCAAGACAGCCTAGGATTTTTTCTTTACTCTAACTGTTGAATTAGAAAGGGAGAAATAGAGCCTCTCGTTGCTTTCGCGCGTTGTTCATCAGACCACACACACAATGTTTGCGCTTTTGAGCTGTTTGTTCAGGAAACAAGGCGAATTCAGACTCAGGATAGCTTAAAAAGGCCTTGGAGGCGAGAAAAAAAAGAAGGCTTCTTAGTTTTCAGCCAAACCCAACCCTGGGGACTATTCTCGAGACCGTTTTGTTTTGAGGAAGAGTTCTTCTAATAAAGACACCTGACACCCAATAATTTCCCAACATTCGAACCGTTTGCACTTCGAAACCTACTGGTTTGAACCTTTCCGTATATTTGCATGACCTCCAATGGTTAGTGCATAAAAAATCAAGCGTACGTCTCATCAAAAAAAAAAAATCCGAAACGAATCTGAGCTAAATTTACCGCATAGAGGGAAGAATTTCGTAAAGGTTTCAAAGTTAAGTAGTAAGGCACCTATTTTAAACACCGTCAAACTGAACCATGATTCCATGCGTCTCATAAGGGAGGGTTGCCCACATCAGATACAGGATGCAACTTTAATGTGTTCTAGGGGGAAGACGGTGTTCCAATATCCCATACTCAGAATCTGCTAAATGCCTCAGGCAGTCCCTAGGAAGGTCGAAATCTGAGCAAGGCCAGAACGGCTCGACCGAAGTGAGCAGAGCTGATTTAACGATTGAATTACCTTTGGATATTGCAACAGTCTTCTATGCCATACGAGGTTTTCGGTGGATCTTTATTTGGCCTGACGTTTCGACCGAATCATCGTCTTCAGAGGCGCTAAGATCCACCGGCTGAGCAGAGCGAAATCGCTACCACCCTCTATTGATGACCAGCAAGGCGAGTCCCTTTGGATATGTTCAGAACACATGTATAAAAAATTTGGTGCATTGATCTTGCTTGAAATTATCCATTGTTGCCTAGTCCCTGATCTATTCTGAACATACATAAAGGTGATTTAATCGTTCAATCAGCTCTACTCTCTTCGGGCGATCCCTGTTCAGATTTTGACCCTCTTAGGGACTGCTTGAGGCATTTTGCAGATTCTGAGTATGGGATATTGGAACACTGTCCTCCCCCCAATGCATATCCAAATTGCATCCCGGTACACCAGTGTTCCACCCCATAAAAGCAAAGCATATTCTCATGTTAGAAAAAGTTCAAAATAGCTTTACAACGAATTTGTTTCTGAGAACAGGAAGGTTTACCTACGATTCAGTACCTGAAAACAAAGTGCGGAATTCACAACTGGGCCTAGAATCACTTTCTCACAGACGGAAGAAGCAAGATTTAATCATGACGTATAAAATCCTCAACAATTTTGTTCATCTTGATGCAACTAAATTTTTCCCTCTTAAAGAATCCATAACTCGAGGTCCCACGTTCAAAATTCAAATACCTCGGGCTAAGCTTTCGGTGAGGGCCAACTCGTTCGTATGCCGAGCCGGTTCCGAGTACGCCAAACTTAGTAAGCGTTTCGAAATTCCTAGTAAATTCACTAGCTTTCTAAGGATTGTGAACGGGTTTCTGTCGAGCAAATAGGTTTTCCCCAAAACTTTGTCCTCTTCACTGAAGTGTTTTTTTTCACCAATGTGTTCGTTTGACAATTGCCTTGTTTGCGAAAACGCTCTTGCCTTGCTTTAGATTTATGATCGTTTTTGTTCTTTTATTCTTCTGTTTTTATTTTATTATCATATTCATATCCTCACATAAGTTCACCTTATGTAATAAACATGAACATTAATATCCCGAAACTCTATCTAATGTGGACAACCCTCCCTTGTCAGAGCAGTGTCTGATATTTATATAGTTTTTGCGAGTAAAATATGAACTCGCGCTAAGTTTTGTGAAGACGGGGAGCATTTGGGAAATTTGGGGTAAAACCTCTATGCCTGTAATTTTCTTAGACGAAGACTCCTCCGAAATCTGAAAACGCAGTTCACAGCCCAAATTGCTATCTATCTAGCATAGATGAACCCAAGTTTTTCAAAATCGCTTCTTTTCGTAGGAAATACATAGTTGCACATTTGTCGAGATAGTCTCACATGGCGACAGGGTACGGCACGAGGTGTGGAAAAGGCTAAATTCACTCAGACCCTCCCCCGAAAAAGCAAACTTCAAGCAATTTTCTTAGACCCCCTCCCAGAAGCGTTAATAGATCACATTTTTGGCGATTTTCTCGGACCACCTCCTATGAGCGTTATTTGTTTGTTTTTGTTGTAAAATTGAAAGAAGAGGAACAACTTATTCCGAAAGATGTATAATTTAAAGGCAGTGTTCACGATAATCTTCAAGTTTGAGATTATTCGCTATACTGATCAAGTGGCCCCCGGGTAGAACTAAAATGACGAAGAAATTGAGAAAAAACGCACCAGAAGTACACGAAATCCTTAAGTATCACCTTTGTTGTAACTATGAAATCTTTTGTGGACCCGTCCTTTGCAATTCTCTACTCTCTGTTGCTTCGTTCTTTCCTTAGGGCCCTAACTAATCCTGCTTTGAATAAAATAATCTTTTATTTTTGGTTGACCGAATTTTCCACCGGTGACAATCACCATGAACATGTTCATCCAACCGGAAAACTAGTCCATGTTATAGAATAATGTCACTGAAATACGACGTTTTAATGCGTTTCTGGCCGTTTCTTCATAATTTCGGTAACACTTGGTAGCGAACGCATTGTCTTTATGTGAAAAACTCGAGGACGAAAATCATCGTGAACACTGCCTTTAAAGGAGAAATACGCATAAAAAAAACAAGACGGTAACAGTGAATTAGATCACGGACGAGGCTTTTTCTGACGGATTACATGAAGTTGCCTGCGTTGGTAAATATCTTAGCTGTAGTAAAAGTTCTTATTATAGTGAAGACTCTCCTAATGTTGAATATAAGACACATCGGTTTGGACGTGTATCCAGAAGTTGTGAATAATTTCGGGTAGGAAGCTAATGTATGTGGTGGAAAAGGGTGGAGAAGATGAAGTGATTGGCAAAGGCCAAGAATACGAGATGTATTGAAGAAATAAATGTGTTTTCAAATGAATATGAGTTTGTAAACTTATTTAGCAAGTCCAAGAAGAACAGGTCTCTTCACATGTATGGACGGCTAGTTGGAAAGAGCGTCATCTAATCTGGTTACGTTGCGAATTTCATTCTCCGAAGCCAACTCATTCACGAAACACACGACACGGGTTCGATCCCGCATGGTGCTTAGTTTTTGCAAGACGTTAGAGCTCACATGAATTTTTGCAAATTAAGGGTTACGCAAGTAGGATAGTCGAGTCGAGAGTGGTAGGTTTACCCTATATACAAACTTTCCCCGTCTAAGATGGACGCTGAAAGACGCTACTGTTTGGCCCACACCTGCTGCAGGTGTGTTCCAGCTGGAAGACCACATTTTTGCAAGGTATGAGTCAGGAGAATACGACATTCGAGTCGAGTGTGGTTGATTTACCCTATATAAAAACTTTAACGGCATCATAGGAAGACCGCTACACTGCATGGGCACACATTTTTCTCAGGTGTGGTCCCGCCGGAAGTCGACAATTTTGAAAACTAGGTGTCATGAGAGTAGGATATTTGAGTCCAGCGTGGTTACCTTGGCTGCAAAATTTCATCATCTCAGATGAACGCCGAGGCCGCTACGTAGAAAGCGGGAGACGATGAAAAAAAGGTCCAAGTCCACAAACCTGAAGTAGGGTTTTAAAACTGCTGTAACTTAAGTTCCAAATGAGCTACCCGGGGTTTGAGCAAAACTAAAAAACGGGTTGTTGATCGAATCCACACCTCAAAATGCGTGGCTGCCCTCTCATCACTGCGGCGCGCCTCACAGCGGGGATCCACGCCGCCGTGAGCTGTGGATTCGATCAACAAGCCCTAAGAAACTAGGTTTGTAACCCTACAGTATGAGACCCTAACCGACCCCAGAAGTTGCCTTGTAGAAAAATTTACAAGGTGTGGACTTTTGATGTTTTGAGCACAAAATACCACACCTAAATCCGTTGGCTAGGTGTGGACTTTTATACTCGAAACATCAGAAGTCCACACCTAGTAAAATTTTTTGTAAGACGTCCTCTGGAAGCGAGTAAGGTTCCATTCTGCAGGGTTACAAACGTAGTTTCTTAGTTTTGCTCAAACCACGGGTAGCTCATTTGGAACTTGAGTTGCAGCTGTTTTGAAACCCTACTTCAGGTTTGTGGACGGTTTTTTCGCGATTTTTTCTTATAGGTCCTACTACTCTGAACCCAGAAAAGGGTCCGGAGAGGGAAAGAAGACAAGCATATTTGATCGCGACCACTGCCCTATAAGTGTGAGCCCATGCAGTGCAGCGGTCTTCGGCGTTCCTATGATGTCATTAAAGTTTGCATATAAGGTAAGATCAACCACGCTCGACTATCGTATTCCCCTGACTCATACCTTGCAAAATGAAGACTTCCAGCGCGGTCGCACCTGCGGCAAGTGTGGGCCACACAGAGAAGTGCCTTTCAGCGTCCATCTTAGACGGTGAAAATTTGTATAGAGGGTAAATCAGCCACTCTCAACTCGACCATCCTACTTCCGTGATCCCTACTTAGCAAAAAAAAAGTGAGGTCTAATGTTTTCCGAAAACTAAGCACCTTGCGGGATCGAATCCGTGTCATGTGCCTCGTGTCTGAGTGGGTTTGGGAGAATGAAACTCGCAACGCAACCAGAATGGATGACGCTCTTTCCATCTAGCAAGTGTTTGTGCCATGTCTGGTCCGACCGAAGTTCAAGCCCCTATTTTTGTATCTAACCATTTATTAGTGTGTGTTTTCCATACATTTAAGGTGACCTGTTCTTTTCTGAAAACATATTTATTTCTTTAATACATCTTGTCGTCTTCGCCTTTGCCAATCACTTCATCGTGTCCACCCTTCTCTTCCGTCCCATTCCGTAGCTTCCAATCTGAACTTAATACACAACTATCCTGGATACACGCCCAGAACCTACGCGCCTTATATTCAACCGAAGGAGAACCTTTACTATAATTTTTACGAAAACTTAATTACAACAAGGTTTCATGTTAATTGGACGGTATTATTGAATTCTTCGTAAAAAAAGAATTTCAAACAGTGTACCTTCCCCCGGTCAGAATGGTTCACTCGGTCTTCCGGTGGAGCTCAGACCCCCTCTCCCTACACCCTTGCGCAGCTCAGACCCCTCGGCGTAGATATCCAGTATTGTACCGAACACTTTTGAAGGCAGCCTTTGCGATCAAACCGTTATCAGATCCCCCAGAGAGTGATATACTTTTGTCGCGAATTCGTTGGTCGGTTCGGTGAATTTGATAGAGTACTGAAGGAAGAGCTTGCGAGACGACGTAGGGATGTATACAAAAATATTTACAACGTAGGATGACTTTTGGCAAGATCACCTCATGAATCGAAGTGTGACCCACTGGAAATTCGGCCTTATTCCAGTAACAACAAAAGTTCGAGAATGATTTGTCAGAATGCTCTGCCTTCGGGGTAATGCGACCTTATTAGAATGCTAGTCTACTCCAAGCAAAAGTATGGTAAAGGAAGTCGGGATGATCAGTAGATAAAGCAAAGGGAGGAACAGGGGAGGTTTTGTGCGCCACACCCGCTGGAGATTATTCTGTTACTGTGAACACTGATAACCTTCTGGCCTAGACTAATTCAAGCAAATAGATCGAATGAATCACAAGAAGACAAGAGTTTTCTTTCGGCTATAATTCAAGACAATCTTCACCGCTGTGACTGGATTTACTCTGCCAACGAGATGTATCTCAATTGTTGTCGAATTTCTAGTCGTTCCTGTCGTTTATTGACACTTCCCTTGAGCCCCATTTCCCTTCTCTCGAATTCTTCTTCTCTATTTTGCTTCTTGTGTTCTCAATGGGCGAAACGTACAACAAATAAAAAGCAAATAAAAAATGAAATCAGATGAAGAAAAGCATAAGAAGGGAAATAGTTTCAAAAGCCGGAACTGCCAGCGATCCAATCAGTGTGAAGAACTGTGAAGTGGACACTTGATACGCTATTTTTTCAAATTTGTCTAAAGGCAGGGTACGCGATAAAATCGATTGTTATGCTATTCTCATGAGAAGGTAGATCTGGCCATCACAAAAGTGCAAATAAGTGAAAATTTGGAGAAACAAGTTCTTGTTTGGTGTCCGCCTGTCCCCAATAATCGAGATTTCTGTAAATGCCTGTTTTGCCATATTTTATTTTGCTTCTAAAGTGATCTGTGAGCACTTCTAGAGACTACTGACTACTTTAAAAGCAAAATAAAGACGGATAAACAAGCCTTCATGAAAAATCTCGTTAATTGGGGGGGGGGAGGACACTTGCAATTAGCCGTTTTACCTTGTTTTTGTATATTTTTCCCACAAACTTTCACTTTTTTCTCTTATTTTTACTTGCGTGATCACCAAATCTACATTCTGATGAAGAGATCTCATAAAGCATTTTTATCGCGAACCCTGCCCTTAATCTATAGTGTATTCCACCAAAAGTTGCACATCTACATATCAATGGGAAGCGGTCGGTTGGAGATCAATATGCATGAATTCTATAGCAGTACGTTAGCAACCTGTCGAGCGAGGGCGGTTGTGTTGCCATGAGCTTCGATCTCCAACCAACCGCTTCTCTTTGATATGTAGATGTGCAGCTTTAGTGAACTACACTATATTTGTTGCTGAATTTTTTTGCTTATGTCTTGCAGGATCGAATACTTTCGGCTACATCCCCATGTTTCGGTACTACATACTACCTATTTGCATCGATCTGTTTACGTGGTAAACACTATTTACTTAGCGCGATGCCGCCCCGTGCTGGCGCCTTTGAAAAACAAATCAGTGTTTCCGGCCAAAAATAGGCGTACTCCTTATAAAGCGAATATTTTTTTGTTGTACGCCGTTGCCGACGCGCTCAAAACAACAACGCAGTGAATTCAAAACGTGGAAAGGAATACAAAAGCGAATCAACATATCAAGCTCAACGATTAAACGATGGACCACAAGACCATTTCTCTAATCAGACCATAATGGGAAAGGTGACAGCAGTTGAAGTTAGGAGCCAATAAAGGTTTAGGGGGGAGGAACTGTAAGAAAAGGCCGAAGTACGGCTAGAGAAGTGGAGCGATAGTATTTCTTGTACCGAAAAAGAACATCATAATCCGATCCTATTCGAGTAATTTTGTGGAGAGCGAACCAACCCACGCGCCTTCCTAGAATTTAAATAGGTCCTCCGACCACAGTTAGGTATCTGGGCGATGTATCCCAAGATAATTTCAAACGCCAATGGTTGATAGGTGCAGATGACAACATGACAGGCAGTTACGTTCATGAATAGTTGCAGGGCTCTAGCACCACACTTAGCCAGTTAAATAGGAAGGAACTTGAAAGATGGAGTAAAAGAGGAGACGAAAAAAATACGGCCCCCAACTGAAGTAGCGACGACCTTACGAGATATGGGTTGGGAACTCGGCGAATAATTGGCACAATTGAATACGTTGCTGTCGACATTAATAAGTAGAAAACCAAAAACAATGTCTGCCACGCCAAATACGGCCCATCGCAGTCGGAACTTGTGGACAACTATATGTTGAGAGATTTGATTTAGAATGCATTCAATATGTGATGCAATATCAATACGTGTCGACCGTGTCATTTTTGCAGGAAGCTGTGACGCAGCTTAGATGTCGTTATAAGAGAAACCTAGCGGTAGTTTTGTGAAAAATAGACTAGAAGAAATGGAGGAAGAACCCGCTTCGCTTCCAAGATAGCGATTCATTGCTTCGTTGCGACTACCTAAAAGAATGGAACGAGCCATGAAATGAAAAGCGATCTCATCCGTCCACGAGACGCCCGTCAGCGAACGAGAAACGAAAAAAAAATGGAAAATCTGAACTTTAGCGCCTTCTTACCGGCTCGTTTTTTCCGCTTTTTTCCCGTTCCTGCACTGAACCGGAAGACGGAAAACGTATGTTTCCGCACATCCCTTGTCTGGAAACATGTGTGTCAAGACTAGACCCGGAGTCGTGCGTTGGATTGGTGTTTTTCGCCGGTGACAGAGGAACTGCACACCGCATGCATTGACATGCAGAGACACAGACTGCTTAGGCGTACACCGATCTAACGAACCAGCGGCGTCGGCCGGCTGACGCCGGCCTCTGCCGCTGGGGTCCGGCTACGCCGGCCCATTTGCCGGCTTCGCCTGCATCTTGAGTATATGGCAGGTAAATGAGGATTCGCTGAATCTATGTGAGATGGCGTACAGAAAATCTCCTTTCTTCAGGTCCCCTACCCTTCACCACTCAATTCAACTGCTTAGCTGTTTATATGCACTAACTTTTCTAAATCGGGTTTATATACGATGAAAATAAGAGTTAATCAAAATCTGCATCCATGAAACACAAACATCATTCTACTTCATTTGGCAAAAAAAGTAGCAGGGGGTCGGTTGATCATGAAAACGTTTAGTAAATTCCAAACAGCGGTTGTCCTTATCATGACAAAAATTGAGATAGTCAGAGGCCAGTTCAGGATCTTATAAAACGGAAGAACGACCGGTGTGTCACGTTACAGATAAGGAAGACCTGGTTTTTTCGGCGTCCTGCGCACTCCCACTTGGGTCCCGCACACATTCTTCGGCGTCTTGCGCACTCCCACTTTGATCCCGCACACTTTCTATGGCGTCCGGCGCACTCTACCTTGGGTCCCGCACACTTTCTACGTCGTCCGGCGCCCTCTACCTAAGGTCCCGCACACCTTCTACGGCGTCCGGCGCATTCTACCTTGGGTCCCGCACACTTTTTTCGGCGTCCTCTGCACTCCCACTTGGGTCCCGCACACTTTCTACGGCGTCCTACGCACTTCCACTTGGGTCCCGCACATTTATACGGCGTCCTACGCACTTCCACTTGGGTCCCGCACACTTTCTTCGGCGTCCTGCGCACTCCCACTTGGGTCCCGCACACTTTTTTCGGCGTCCTGCGCACTCCCACTTGGGTCCCGCACACATTCTTCGGCGTCTTGCGCACTCCCACTTGGGTCCCGCACACTTTCTACCGCGTCCTACGCACTTCCACTTGGGTCCCGCACACTTTCTTCGGCGTCCTGCGCACTCCCACTTTGATCCCGCACACTTTCTATGGCGTCCGGCGCACTCTACCTTGGGTCCCGCACACTTTCTACGTCGTCCGGCGCCCTCTACCTAAGGTCCCGCACACCTTCTACGGCGTCCGGCGCATTCTACCTTGGGTCCCGCACACTTTTTTCGGCGTCCTCTGCACTCCCACTTGGGTCCCGCACACTTTCTACGGCGTCCTACGCACTTCCACTTGGGTCCCGCACATTTCTACGGCGTCCTACGCACTTCCACTTGGGTCCCGCACACTTTCTTCGGCGTCCTGCGCACTCCCACTTGGGTCCCGCACACTTTTTTCGGCGTCCTGCGCACTCCCACTTGGGTCCCGCACACATTCTTTCGGCGTCTTGCGCACTCCCACTTGGGTCCCGCACACTTTCTACCGCGTCCTACGCACTTCCATGGGTCCCGCACACTTTCTTCGGCGTCCTGCGCACTCCCACTTTGATCCCGCACACTTTCTATGGCGTCCGGCGCACTCTACCTTGGGTCCCGCACACTTTCTACGTCGTCCGGCGCCCTCTACCTAAGGTCCCGCACACTTTCTACTGCGTCCGGCGCATTCTACCTTGGGTCCCGCACATTTCTACGGCGTCCTACGCACTTCCAATTGGGTCCCACACACTTTTTTCGGCGTCCGGCGCACTCTACCTTGGGTCCCGCACACTTTCTACGGCGTCCTACGCACTTCCACTTGGGTCCCACACACTTTCTACGGCGTTCTGCGCGCTCTTGAGCCCGTACCCGTAAGGTAGCCCGTCTTGAAAGTCAAGCCGAATAAACGGTCAAACAAACACACAGAGAAACGCACACATACATAAACACACACACGCACACACAAATTTACCAAAATATATATAGTAGGATGATCACCCGTCTAGTGTATATGTGACTTTAAAACGGCGAGAATCTGGCCACCGAAAGGCCGATTTAGAGTGAATTAAATAAAAGCTGTACTGTGAATGGTTGAAGAGTACATGGCTAAATTTCGAGAAACTTTCATTCATATAATATTTCTATTATGTGCTTGCTCTTTTTCATTGCTTAGTACAGCGCGCCGCGAAATTCGAACTGTGCGAAACGGTTCTCCCCACTTTTCCTATATATGAAAGTATTTTCTCGCCTTATGAGGGTTAGAATACATCACATTGTCATTGGAACATCGAAGCAAATTTGTCATTGCGTGAAGTGACCCTGATGTGCTAGAAGCTTCCTGTTGGCAACGCTGCCATGAAGCTTCAACCAGTTCGCCGAATGCCAGTGATATCGGGGAATGCTTGTATCTAACGACTTCCAAAAGCGTTCATGCTGTCTCGAACTCAGGAGATATACAAGGCGAACTCTGGCTAATCTGTGAAAAACACGGTGGTGCTAATAAAATCTGTCCAAGCGTTTTCCTTGTGAGTGAGAAGTGTAGTGTTCTCGAGCAACAGGGTGACTCATCCATGATTTTTTTAGTAACAGTCAAACTGGCTCAGACCAAATGTTTTGTTGACACGTCACGGTGGTTTGGAGGACGGGAGCAGCTATCCTTGGTTGGGCAAAAGATCTTGCGTAGGATGAAACAGCTGAAAACAAAAGTCGTTTCTCTCCAAAAATGCATTCAAATGAGAAGCTTCTGTTTGCAATGCTCATCACTGCATACATAAAGGCCTTTTGCCAAGTTTAGTCTAGCGAATGGAAGAGGCGCGACCCTTGCAGAGGACCTGGGGCATTTGCGACACAACCGGCCAGCGATGTATCGATCGCACTCGACGATCTACCGTCGCAGCGCGGTCCATCCACTAGCCTTAGGTTTACGAAGAAACCTTGGATAGCACTTAGACTGTGAGTAAGACTGCAGTTTTAGAGCTTGGAAAAATCCTCATTCGTGAATGAGACAGTCATTAATCCACAGGTTTTGCCACTTTTCGAAACTCCTGTTTTTACGAAAGATAGCACTTGTATGTATATATTAGGGTAGGGCCTGGGTAGGTCGGGTAGGGCCTCTTTTACAACAATCTTTATAACAGGATACGGATTAGAATGAATTGCTTTAACTAGAACATGAGAAACTGACGGTTTCAGTCTTCTGGCACTATATCAGTTCTTTATTACTACCCCCCTCTCTACCATTACCGGCTCCAAACTTTAATTAGGGTCGTCCTCCGAAAATTTGGTGATGAAGTAATGATCTTGCTCCCTCTGTTGAATCTTTGCGCTGAGTTTTTCATGACATTTGTGTTTTTCCCGAGTATCTATCCATTGTTTTCGTTGTTGCTGAGCACATCGGCAACGACGTACCAGGTTGTCCAATAATTCTTGTCCGAAGATCATGCTCTGCTGCTGGTGGGACACCAAGGGCATGCTGTACTTCGAGCTGCTCCCGCAAGGCAGGACGGTCACCGCCTCCATCTACACCGATCAGCTCGAGAAACTAGCCGCCGCCATCCGAGAAAAGCGTCCCCGACGGGCCTCGGTCCACCTGCTGCACGACAACGCGCGCCCCCACGTGGCGAAGGAGCCCCAGCAGAAGTTGGCGACGCTCGGCTGGGAGACGGTTGCCCATTCGCCGTATTCCCCGGACCTCGTCCCCTCCAACTACCACTTGTTCCGCCCGCTGAAGCACCATTTGGCCGGAAGAAAATTCACCAACTACGACAACCTCAAATCCGACATCGCGGACTTCTTCGAGTCGCAGCCCCAGGAGTTCTGGGCGAAGGGCATCGGCGACCTGCCCAATCAATGGGCCACTGTTGTGGATAACTGTGGTGATTATATTGTTGATTAGACTTGTTTTTCAAGAAAGTTGAAGAAAATTAAAAATGGTGAAATTTTCGGACAAGAATTATTGGACAACCTGGTATAAATAAATAAATATTAGCATGTCGGACAGAGAATTGAGCGAATTGTCCCTTCCAAATTCTTTTGACTTTTCAATGTTCATATTCCCAAAGTTATCTACAATTTGCTGTGTGAACGGAAAATCTCGCTGTAATAAATCTTCCTTTTTTCACCGCTTGCTTAGGATGTACATGGATTATAGGTCGACGTCGCCATGGAGAGGAAGCACCCTCCACTTCGTCGTGCCTCTAGAATAGTGCTGTCAACGACAACGACAAGGGTTCTTCTGGGTAAAGGAGCTGGATCCCAAAAAAACGAATTGAATGAGGAGGATAGTTGCTACAGTTCATGCTCCGAAGAATCACATCCTTCGCTTTCTCGAGAAAGTTCTGACACCATCTGCTCAGATTTGGGCCTAGGAAGATTGCATCTAGGTTTGTACACTTCCTGATTAATAAGAGACCTTGCAAGGGGTGGAGATTAACGAAGCAAAAAAACTAAATCTTTTTGTTTATTTATTTTGAACAATGATTCGGATCAAACGCTGTTCAATTCTAGAATTGAAAAAAAAATCAAAGTTCCTGAGTTTTCCCAATCAGTTTTAGATGAATGGTATACCCATTGTTTTTTTTATTAACCCATTTACGACCACTGGTGGTATTACGTATCGAGGTGGTGCGCGCCAGAACTAGCGCAAATGCGCTAAACGGAGGAGGGAGTGTGCGAAGAATGAGACACCCACTTGTTCCACCGGTGGGACACGCTTCTCAAAAATAGTTTTCTCCGCCTCAAGAAAGTACTTTCGAACCTACATATGATCAATGCATTGACCTACCCAAGACTTGAATAAAAACCTCGTGGTCCATCGGTAGGTCAAGCGCAACAACATAATTAGATTTTTCTAGAATCAGGTAGGCAGAAGTGGATGGAAAAAAAACGGCTGTAAAGTAACTTTGAAAGCACCTTATGTTTTCTTTTTCCTTCTATTGCTAGCTCTTAGGTTGCTTAGAAGAAACCTACCGTTTGAAACTCGTTTACTTTTCTGAAAGCTTGGCAGCTCAGTTGACTCTATTTTGGTTTTGAGTAATTGTTTCTTAGTAACGAGAGCGCCTCGGAGGCTCAAACTCTGAAACTGTTCAATCATCGTTGCTAGCTACAATTTAGACACAAAAAAAGGGATGACTCCTGGGACGCTATTCAAGCCAGTGTGTCCCACCGGTGGCCCAGGTGATACTGTGACGCAATATTGCACGCGGTCCGAACGTGCAGTCCCCCAAAATTAGGCGTGGCCGTGAATTGGTTAAAGGCAGTGTTCACGGCGATTTTCGTTCCCGAGTTTCCCACTCTAAACAATGCGTTGGCAACCAAGTGTTACCGAAATTACGAAGAAACAACGAGAAGCGCACTAAAACATCTTATTTCAGTGACATTATTCTCTGGCCGGGAATAGTTGTCCGATTCGATGAAAATCTCAGAAAAATGAAAACATATTACATGTATGTAGTATAAAAGGCCTGAATCAATATACATGTAATATAAATTGGCCAATGTATATTACTTGTGAATTATCTCGACCGATGTATGTTAAATGTGATATATCGGCCCCTCGCTCGCAGGCCAAGTGTCGCACGTAATATGTTTTCGATGGTGAAAACATAATACTTGTAACATAAGAGACGATTACAATATACTTGTAATACATCTCCGTCAATATATGTTACATGTGAATTATCTCTACTCAAGTATATTACATGTAGTATATGTGTAAGTTAATTCAGATATCCTCAGCAACTGAGGGCCCATGCTGGACACGTTCTCCAAACCTGCACAGCATACGAGCCGTCGAGTACCTTGGCAATGAGCGCAGGTCCATTGGATTGAGTTTCGACCGGGTGGTCACTCGCCCTGGTCGAGTCGTTGACCTCTCGCTCATAATGGTTCGTGCTAATCGTGGGGAGGATTAGGGGAACGACATACAATACTTTTGAAGCCAGCTTAAGCCCACTGCTTCGTGTATGAAGCTGTGGGTTCCAAGCTTGCTGCTTCAGCTATGGAGCAGCAAGCTTTAAGCTCCGGGGATGTTCAAGAGAGCTTAAAGGCTGCTGATTCGTACCTGAAGCAGCAACTTGGAACTTGCAGCTCAAACCCTCAAGCATCGAGCTCCAACATGCAGCTCTAACTAAGTTATATGAAATATGAGTGTATGTTACATGTAATATAAGTGTAGGTTACATGCGATATAAAAGTAAGATACTTGAATGTCTCAAGTATCTTACACTTTATATTACATGTAACATGTTTTAATTTTTTCTGAGATTTTCACGGTGGCTGTTTTTCTAACACTTAAGGGACCGCTCAGAAAAATGAAAACATGTTCTTACATGTAACCTACACTTATATTACATGTAACATACACTCATATGACACGTAACATACACTTATATTTCATGTGATTTAATTAGAGCTGCAAGTTGAAGCTCGATGCTTTAAAGGCACAGTCCAAGGTCGTGGATAAAATTTGACATTATGCTCCTGCCGGTGTGTGTAGCAACCCTGCCAACCGCAGAATCTCAACACTTCAGAATAAGCGAGAAAAGTCGAGCACCCGTTCCCTCCGCCCCCCAGATCGGCACCCATTTGCTCCGCCCACTTCAGAGCTTTCGAGTTTAGTAAGGATATGCACCATCGATTTTGGTCAAAATCTATGTTCTTCCATTTGTTATCGGTATACCTTTATAATGTAGTCTGCTCCAGTGCGATGATTGCGAATGAAAAGGAAAAACAAGCTCGAGACAACTCGTCCACGAAATTCTCGTAGTTCCAATTCAGAACTTTTGACGGGCCATAACTCCGTCCACAGTGGGTTCTGAGCGATTCTGGAGACACCTTTGTGATCAGCGTGAAATTTTCTCCCAGACAAGCAGAAAAACAAAAATTGGATTCTGAGGTTGCACTGTGCCTTTAAAGGCACAGTCCAAGCTCAGGGGTAATTTTTGATTTTATACTCCGGTCGTCGTGAATAGCAACTCTGCCAAGCACGAAATCTCAATTCGCTCAAATAAGCGAGAAAAGGCAAGGCAAAAGTCGACTCCGCCCCCACGGAAGAAAAAATGGTTAACACCCACCGACGAGCTTCTGGTGTCGATAGGGAAGAGAAGCGCGACCGGTTTCGAACAAAGTCTATGCTCTTCCATTTGTTTTCGGTGTGGCTTTATTTTGTGACCTGCTTCAAAACGATGGCTGCGAATAACGAAAAAAACAGGCCCGAGACAACTCGTCCGCGAACTTCTCGCCGCTCAAATTGAGAATTTTTGAGGGGCCATAACTCCGTTCGTAGTGGTTTCTGAGCGATTCTGGAGAAACATTTGTGATCAGCGTTAAATTTTCTCCAAGATAAGTAGGAAAACGAGAATTCGATTTTGAGGTTGGACTGTGGCTTTAAAGGCATAGTACACCCTCAGATATGAATTTTGAGATTTTCCTGTAATTGTGTAGAAGACCCTTCCTGTATAACACGTGCCAAATGCGAGATCTCAATTCCTTCAAATAAGCGAGATATGAGCGACCACCACAGGCCCGACCTCCTTCGCTCACCACCACGGGCCACACCCCCTACCAGATTTCCGGTCTCGATAGCGGCTAGATGAATATATGAAATCTCAACAAGTCGTCGTTCTTCAGTCCACTGCCGGGCTGTCTCCTTACCCTGGCTCGCTCTCGCGCAACGATTGCGAATGAAGAGAAATACAGACCTGAGACAACTCGTCCACCAATTTTTCACTCTCAAAATCTAGGCATCTTTGAAGAGCCATAAGTTTGTTCAAAGGGGGTCTTGGACAATTTCAGAGATACCACTGTGATCAGCGTTTGACTCTCTCTAAGACTAGCATGAAATCTAAAAATTAATTTTTTGGGTGTCTGGTGCCTTTAAGGGTTGGGACATCCCAGGAGCTCAAAGCTCACTGCTTCATGATTGAAGCAGCAAGCTGGGATCCCACAGCTCCATACAAGAAGCAGTGGGCTTGAGCTTGCTTGAAAATTATTAGATGCTGCTCCCTCTACTCCTCCCCATGATTGAAACGAATCGTGAGGAGCGAGAGATCAACGACTTGGCCAGGGCGAGTGACCACCAGGGATGAGCGGAGTTCCGCGTTCCGAAAACCGCAAAAAACGCTTTGGAATGCGAAAATATCGGGTCATCTGGGAAGAAGAAAACATTAGATAGTTTCTCAATGTTTCCGCGTTTCGCGTTCCGAAAACCGCATTTCCGCGCATTTTAGGCGTTTCGCGCCCGATTTACGAAACCCGAGAAAAAATTTTTGTTCCGAAACCCGATTTCCGAAATTTCATATTTTTGCCCCGCTAATCCCTGGTGACCACCCTGTCGAATGTCAATCCTATGGGCATTCGGTCTCCACTAAGGTATAAGGCGGCCCGTATGCTGTGCAGGTTTGCAGAAGGTGTTCAGCAGGAGCCCACAGTTGCTGGAGATATTTCGATTATGTTACACTTATACTACATGTAATTTACTTGAGTAGAGATAATTCACATGTAACTTACATTGACGATGTATTACAAGTATATTGTAATCGTCTCTTATGTTACAATATTATGTTTTCACCATCAACAACACATTACGTGCGACATTTAGCCTGCGAGCGAGGGACCGATATATTACATGTAACATACATAGGTCGGGAAAATTTGCAAGTAATTAACATTGGCCAATTTATATTACATGTATATGAATTCAGGCCTTTTATATTACATGTACTATGTTTTCATTTTTCTGAGCGGGCGCCCCACGGCTACTATGCCCAGCCGACCGCGCGCTCCACGGCCAATCAGTTCAGTCGAATTTTTTCTATGAAAGGAGCCGAACAAAAGAATATCAAGGTGATTCATGTCTGCCCACCACTGATACAAATTCCTTTTAATATGGGTTTTTCAGCTACAGTGGAAAAGAATCTTGTTTTTCCGAAGGAACGACGAAAAATCGAGTTCATGACGTGGGTGCGCAGGGGGGACACGCAGTCCTGGAGGCAAAACAGCCGTGGGTGCGCAGTGTGCACACGTGGTCTCTTAGGTGTTGAACAGTTTTTCTCCGGTATTTGAGTTTTCTGTGGAGGCTTTTCCTTACTAACCTCTTCTTAGTGGACCTACCAACCCAAAAACATCGAAAACTGTTCATATAATACGGCTTTTATCGTGAACACTGCCTTGAAGACTGCGTTTTGCTGCATTTGGAAAAACGAATGCTGGAGATGAAACAGAAAATCATGTGCGATAGGCAGTCATCTCCCGCTGTCCTCTCGTTCAATTCTCGGACTTTGTAGTTTTCAGATGACGACGCTCCAGAAGCTGTAACGCCAATCTCGGCACCTCCACATCTTGTTGAATTCGCCAGAAATCTTGGTTACTGTGAGGAGCGGTTGATCGCCGTATTGAGGAGAGTTGGATGCGATGCTGGCCAGGTAAGCAGTCTGGGTGGGCTTATTCTGGAAACCGTACTTCTTCTGGATAATCGCTCACAAACGACCTTTATAACTTATGCATTGGTGCCGCATGGGTTTTCCTCAACACAGCATTGGTACATACTTTTTCTCGTTGCAGTCGATCCAATCGGTGAAAATTATCTCAAAAAGATTCCGCGGATAATTCGGAAGGATCCGGCAGGCAACTGCCAAGAACTTCGTGAAATCCCCAACCCTGTGGTGACCTATTCAGCGGGTGTGCAGCACCCGATTTCGACTCATTCCCTGCCGTTCTTCGCAATTATTTTATCATTGTCATAGGCATGAGGCAAAGCTCAGGGTTCTGCAGGAAAAAAACATCTTTTCGAATAGGGAACTCCTTTCCATCCCACTGCCCTTTTTATCCAATAATTTCCTCAATTACCATGTATTAAGGACAAGATACTATCAGAACTGGTGCAGATGGGTCGAGACAACACCACCACCTCCCAGCCGGAAACCGCTGCGAACTCAGTAAAGACGTCATCATTGCGACCGATCGTCATCGATGGATCCAACATAGCTATGACGTTAGTACTCTCTAGAAAACACTCCCTCCATGATGTGAAGCTGATAAAAACATCGCATCATTACACAGCCTTCAAACACCGCCTAGCATGTTGATGTTTCTTGAGAGCTGTTAGGGAGCATGGAGACGTGTCGGGCTTTTATATTTTCTCTCACTAAAGCCTCTTCCACAGTTTGCCGGACGACGCCTAATGACACGTTTTAAGATAGGGCTGATGCGTCTATGTGGGCCGCACCGACGCAGCAGCCCTATCTTATAACGTGTCGGACGGCGTCGTCCGGCAAACTGTGAAAGGGCCTTAAAACTGATGTTTTAGGGCAGCTCAAATCATTTTCTCTCTTTTGTCTGATCTTCATAATCCATGTCAATGTGCCCCACACATACATATCATACTGCTAATAACATACGGGAAAAGGGTGGAATTGGACAAAATTGGCAACAAAAGCGTACATATTTTGCCTGTAACTCGCTTAAAGGCAGCGTCCGCGCAGAAAACCACATCTGGGTTTTTCTTCATGTTGAAGCTAGTGGAGATACTTGGCGAAGCTTGAGACCTCAATCTTGCGTATTTATGATGCTATAGGCTTGCGAAAACTGCTCCGTGGTCTGAAAGGGCGTTTTCCCGGTCGATCATCTAAGACGAGGAGCAGAAGCGCCACGACAGGCGGCGGTAATCCAAAATTCTGTATTGTAGAATCAAACAGTCACGGGGGCTAAACCAAGTCAGCCGTTCAAATTTCCGAAATTTGTGTACCATATTACACAAGACACACCTGACAGACGTAAAAAAAGGAACTGAATGCTCCGGGATTTTTGAAAGAATTTTTCTCATGAATTTGAGTGTTCTAGGTGTCCTCTTTGCGTTACTCTTTGCGGTATATGACAACCTGGTAAGCCTGCCTGCGCAGAATTGTGAAAAAAATGAATTCGGTTTTTTGCGCGTACGCTGCCTTCAAAAGTGCTTCAATCTATATAAAAATCCATCCTTTTCAGCGCGACCTATTGGCTCCAAACATATCAAGAAAGTCCGGGAAACTTTTCGAAGAAACCCCTTTTTTGGCTAATTTGTTCAATGACGCGATAACGTGTAAATTCGCGCGCGATGGTTATCAGAAAGAAACCACCGCGCGCGAATTTACATGTTGTCGCATTATAAAACAACTCTGGCACTGGTAGGCTCCTAGCCCACAAGAAAGCCGCTCTGACCGCTCGGACAACTAGGCTAGGAGCCCCAAATCGTGATAGTCGCAGTGTTGCCGGGCCGCTGTCGCGGGATAGCCGCGCAAGTCCCGCGGTATAGACGCGGTTTCGCCATGCTATTTCCGCGGTTTTGCCATGTTATTTTCGCGTTTTTGTCTTGCTATCGTCGCGGTGTCGACGCGTTATTGTCTTCCAAGTACCGAACTACTGTCGTGCTCATACTGCACTATTGACGTGCTACCATCGCGCTACTGCCGCGGTTTTGACATGCTATACACGCGTTACTGGCGCACTATTTGCGAGTTATTCACGGACTATTATTGCGCAATTGACGTGCTGTACTCGTGGTGTTGACCAGTTATTGACCTGGTATTGTACAGCTGTTCAACCACGCCTCTACCGCTGCTAAACTAGGACTTGAACCGTTGCTCACAAAAAATTGAATCGCTGTTCACCTGAACCATTTATTAGACTGCTGCTGATCTGCGATCACGCATCTTTTTAAAGGCAGGGTTCGCGATAAAAACGGCTTTTGAGCATGAATCATGAGAATGTAGATTTGATTACCACAAAACTAAAAATAAGTGACAAAACCCAGAAATTCGCGGGAAAACGCTCAAAAATAAAGTATAACGGCTTATTACCGGTGTCGGCCGGTCCCCTAATTAACTATATTTCCATTATTGCTTGCTTACTCGCCTTTTGTTTTGCTGTTGAAGTGGTCAGTAGTCTCCAAAAATGCTCAGAAATTATTTTAAAGCGAAATAAAAGTTGACAAAACAGTCTTTTACACAAATCTCGATAATTGGGGGCGGGAGGACACCAAGCAAGAACTTGTTCCTGAGCGTTTTTTCTCCAATTTTTTTTACTTAATTTCACTTTTGTGATGGCCAGATCTACCATTCCATGTGAATAGCACAACAACCGATTTTATCGAGAACCCTGCCTTTAACCAGGCTTGTACCGCTTTCTTTCAAAGTTGTTCCATTGAACACTCACAGCCATACAGATTCATAATGTAATCGAAGCACTATGACACGTGAGCTTGAAAATAGATCAGAAACTTCACAAAAAAGCACATGATAAATTCGTTTCGCCTAAGCACTCTAATTCACGAAATCTTTATTCATAAGAAAGGCCTGGGATCTCAAAATTCACGAGATCATGATTCATACCAAGGCCCGAAAACTCCGATGATTCATAACAAAGGCATGAGGACCTAAAATTACAAGATCATGAAATGTAGTGAAGGCCTAGGAACCCTCTCCATACGCCATCAATTCTCGTACTCTGGCGTCTGCTCCCGGAAACCGCCATCACGGTTTGCAACTGAGGACCTTACACTGAACGGAATAATTCCGAGAAAATGGTGGTAAGGTAAAATAGAAACGCGAGTGAAGACACTCATGAATAGTGCAACATCGAGGAATGCAAAGGTCCGTGGTGGGGACCCCTGGAGAAAAAAGAATGAAAATATCCAACATGACGCACAACCATGACGCGGCGAATTGTTTCAGCACGTTTCGATCTGTCTTGACAGGATCAGTGTCGGGCGTACGTGCAAATTTTGAAAACGGCTTTGTCGTGGGCTAGTAGCGACAGCAAATCGTCTGTAAAGGACAGCCGCGTACTCGTGGGCTACTATAAAAATGGAGAAAAGTCTTTCGCTAGTGGCACATGAGCCTTGCCAGAGAATATCGCTACGAAGTCGCTTGCGCCACTTCGCGGTGTTCTCGCCATAGTCTCCATAGTCGTGGGCTAGGAGCTCCCCAATGCCAGAGAACATTGCCCAAAAACGGGTTTCCTCGAGAAGTTTTTCGAACTTTCTTGACATGGATTGAGCCAATAGGGCGCGCTGAAGAGGATGGTTTATTTTAAAATTTAGATTGAAGCATTTTTAAGCAAGGCAAAAGACGCTTTTGTTGCCAACTCTGCCTATTCCGCCCTTTTTTTCTCTATGTCAGCAGCTGTATTGTATCTTATTATATCTTCAAGATGGGAATTCAAAGTGTGACTTTAATCGTCGATGCTGCCTCAAAGTATACGATGGTGGTATGCAGAGAAATCGATTTCTTGATACTTTTCACGGCACGTTCGTGACGCGCGGTGAACTATGAAACTTTTCATCGCGCAGTAAGCGCGGGACGAGCGGGAAACAACTATGAAATCTCCGGCGGCATTGCCATGGCGGTACGGTTAAGGTTGAGCCTCAAATGTGAAATGCACTTGTATTTGTCAACATAGTAGCGTAGTATAATCCCAGAATTATTTATTTCGGAGTGGACTCAAACTAAGAAGAGAGCAGTGATTCAAATGGTGAAGTCGCCATTACGGTTTGGACGGCGCCCCTATGGCGGTTCTGGATGGGCGGCACGCACGTGCCGCGCGGGTAAGGCCGGGATCATACTTACAGCGAGTAGCGACGTGACACAATATCGACCGAATATCGATATGCCTGGCATGCACTGTCGCTGCCTCTGATCGCGTTAAGTATGGTCCTGGCCTAAAAGTTTCATTGTCCATCGCCCGTTCCGCGCGTGCCGCGCTTGCGGTAAGGTCTATGCCTTTGGAATCAACTCTGGAAACAGAGGGTTGTCGACGAACACGTCGACCTTTGGAAGCTTACCCCCAATGTACAGTGCTTTCGCAAATTCTAGTCTAGCGATCCATATCCTTAAGAAACGAGTTGGCGCAGCGAGCACGATCTTTAAATCAAGAGGGAAAATCTTCTTGCGCCCCGCAGTCGACGTCATCTGGTTAATCCATACTGCACAGCTTGGCGCAGAGATAAATGTTATGTCGAATTGGTGGGCACTGGGTTTCTTTCCCCAACTAGTTATCTGTACTCATTTAGCGTCTTTGGCACATGCCGGAAGCTTCTCTCCTTAGAAACAATACGAATTCCTATCCGAACTACATCACACTTGGCCTTTTTTCTGAGCACGGCGTTCTTATCTAGTCTTGTTCCGGTTTTTTCGCTGCCCCATCATTTTTCTCTCTTTCAATTGTGTTCTAGAAGAATTTATTAGGCGTTTGCAGGCAGTACTGCAGCTGCTATGCATGGTTTCGGCTTCATATGAATCCAGGTAGTAGTTCCTGAAAAAGCTCCATATCGAGCCACCTGGTGGGCGCGACAAGGCTATCTAGAGAGGCGGACCCAGCCGGTTAATGGATGGGCTGGCAGACTGTTAGGACATTGGTATACTTCCTTGTTGCTGCAGCGACATGCTTCGGCAACTATCACTCATCGTGTCGGGACCGGCACCGGCGCTGTGGTAGGGTCGGACTGGGGAACAGTTTGTGTGCACCCGTCGCGGCGACGGAGCGCTGAGGGGTGTTATACGATACCGCTCGTAGGATTTGTTCAGAAATCGAGCAAGGTAGGGTTTTCGCGTCCTTTTCGTCTTTTTTGTATAACTCGCTTCAAACTCAACTTTGAGTGGAACTACTGTGCTTCTCTGGGCCAAATTCCGGTCCGCAATTGCGTCTTGACAAGCTTTTCGGCCGCACGCGCTTGAGTCAATCGACTTTCCAGCGCCAAAGCCGACTCGATGTGGCTTTTTTATATAGTTTTACTCCAATTTTGTTTAGTTTCTTCCAAACCCACTTATAGTCAACAGATCGGCGGCTGCGGCGCTGGAAACTCTTCCGACTCGAAAGCGCGCGACCGCAAAGCGTGTCGAGACGCAATTGCGGACCGGAATTCGGCCAAGAGAAGCACAGTAGGGTGATATTCATGATCCTGGTGTTGAGGGCTGTCCAATGGTTTAGCCTTTATTGTGATTACGTTGAGAATTATATATAGAAGTTTCGCAATCAGTCATATTTGTGATTACGGTACCGGGGCGGATGAGGCGCTACCGTTTCTGTCTACGTTTTCGTGTGTTTACCGGATACGAAGAGCTGGCTGATTGCGAAACTTCAAAGGTTCTCAACTACTAAGGCAAACTCAAATGTCGACAGCAGATTCCTGAGGTGTCATCACAGAGCACATTAGCTAAGGACACGAAAAAAAGCGTGATTTCGGCGCGAGAGAACCTGGTATCACCCCGAAAGGTCCAGGGGCCGGATGCATCAACGCGAATCTCGGGGTTTGGGCAGGCGCGGGGCACGCAGGGCAGCGAAATCGGTATGCTAAGCCGGCGGAGCAAGGGCAAGGGCAGTGCCCCCACCTGCCTCAGCTCGGAGGCTGGGGCAGCGGCTGCCCCGCTTGGGGCAAAAGTGATGAAACGTTGCAGAATCATAATACGATGATAAAGTAACCCACATTTTTAGGACTTGCTGTCCCTTTCCTCGACATAATATTTTTATTTAGCTTCTCGTGAACATTTTTTTGCCTAAAATTTTCACATCTAGAAGGAAATTTTTCCATTCTCGATTGCTTTTCTTCTTTGATCCTCCCTTTTAGCATTAACTTGGGTTTTTTTTGAATTTCCAGGATATCGCTTCTATCATCTTTATTCCGCGTTACTTGAGCTTTGGCTTGGTGAACTACAATTTCGCAGTACTGAGAAACCTTTGAAAGAATGAAGTTTCACAAAATTTCGATTGGAAATTAATCCCAATTTTTTGGAGGAATTTGATTTCGATACATGTATAAATTTTTTTTTCGAGACAAGTATAAAATTTTTAGCTTACCGTCTCGTACTTATGACTTTCTTCATCGTATTCGACTTGAGCTCAGAAATTGAGATACATTTTCTGTTGGAATCGACTGAATTTTTCCTAATCAATGCTATTTTGAATATTTGTAGGTTAAAATGACAATGTCAAAAGCATGCTCAAAATTTCCTCGCACGTCGTGGAAAGAATCCTCGGCATGATTTGAAAAAAGAACTGAGCTAAATCACTGTAATAATCGGCCGTCAACGGCTTGTATCCTTCTTCACTTCGTTTGTTTTGTGCTATCCTTCTTACGTTTTCACAACGACGTCCTTTTACTCCCAGTCAAAGAAAACAAGCGAGTGCGAAAGAAAAGTTTGGTCGCTGTATTAAAGGCAGCATACACGCTCGTAAACGTGTTTGAGATAACTACGGAAATAGAATGGTGTGGCCTAGACACGCCACGCATTTGAAGTGTCAAACGGTCTACAATGCCGTTACATGAGTTAGAAGTTGTCTCTGCCCTGTGTTTTCACGCCCTCTGTATTTTGTTCTTTTTCCTCCAACGCAGGGTTGTTGTGTCCTCTTCGCCGTCAGTGACGTGTGTGGTTCACTTGTTAGGCTATCTACCAACAGTACCGACGGTGAAGATGACCCAGCAACCTTGCGGTGCAGGAAAATGGCAAATACAGGGGGCGTGAAAATACAGGGCGAGGCCAACTTCTAACTCATGTCGCGGCATTGTGGGTCGTTTTTGACACTTCAAAATGCGTAGGCGTTGTAATCTGGGCCACACCATTCTATTTCCGTAGTTATCTCAATCACATTTACGAGCGTGTATGCTGGCTTTAAGCTGAGAAAAAGTACAAAATTATGTCAACAATGACTGGTTATCAGTTTCTTTACACTCTTAACTTCAACTTCAGATTTCGTGAGAAATGTCAGTGCGAAATCGTGAAACTTTATGTCAAGTTGTTCTTCTTATGTTTTTTTTCAAACTGCACTAACCCGTGAACAGAGCTAAATGACGAATAATCCTTATAGTAACTTTGAAGGCAGGGTTCGCGATAAAAACGAGTTTTGAACTCTCTTCATGAGAATGTTGATTTGGTCATCTCAAAAGTGAAAACAAGGGAAAAAAACCGGAAATTTGCGAAAAAATGCTTAAAAACAAGGTATAACGGCTAATTACCGGTGTAGGACGGCCCCCTAATTAACGAGATTTTCGTTAACGATTGTTTATCGGCCTTCTATTTTGCTCTTAAAAAATCAGTAGTCTCCAGAGGTGCCCAGAAATTACTTTAGAAGCAAAACAAAAGTTGACAATACAGGCATTTATAGAAATCTCGATACCTGGGGGCGAGCGGACACCAAACAATAACTCATTCATTAGCGTTTTTCTCCAATTTGTTTACTTATTTTGACTTTTGTGATGGCCAAATCTACCATTCCATGGGGATAGCACATCAACCAATTTTATCGAGAACCCTGCCCAAGAGAAGAAAAAAAAACGGTGGGCGGAATGGGATTTAGCGCCAGACTACCACTCATGATCTTCTAAATACCCTCTACTTCCCCACACCTCGCACTAAGTTTGACTGCAGTTTGAGATGCGATCCGCGTGTGCGCTGCGGCTCGAAGAACAGTTCGTGGTATGCTCAGATAGAGACATCACACTTCCCGCGGTATCACTAGCCGACGTCCCGTAACCCCTCCCGCGGAAGGCCAATAGATCGGTCGCGGACAGTCGGCAGCGCTGTTTCGTGGACTGCCCGTACACAGTGAACACGCACTCTGCGGCCCTTCTGCCACCGCCTTACGACTAATCTGATGACTGACAGAAGACAGTCCTAAAACAGTTTGCGGCACATTTAAAAATCACCCTTTAAGTAAAGGTCTCTCCTAACAAAATTCGAAAAATCCGCTCCTGGGGATTTCATCTTGAACTGCATTTGACAAGTAAGGAGTGAGCTTCTACGGGCAAGCTTCTCACACTCCCTGCTTCTTGCAGCCTTCCCATTAGCAGATGACATTAACGGACAGTGGTTCACCTGCCCAAGGCCAGCGTCGCACATAGCGCGGGTTTTGGAAAGAGTCTCAACACAGCGTTCTCTGCTCAGTAATTGTTCATTGGCTCCACTCTAGTGGGTGGTGCAATGATGATATCAAAGTGGGAATCGATGAGTGAGTGTTCGATGACCCCCAGGAATAGCCGACTGCCCGCCGACACTCCGCGGAAAGACGGGAAAGCCTCTCTGTCAGCGGGAAGTGGGGCGCTGTGCCACGCCCACAAAATTGGGGCCGCGCGAAGTCGACTAGCCCGACTTGGCCGGCGGGAAGTGGGCTGTTTTTATCTGAGTGGGTGGCCGTTGGTGGGGTGCCAGCCAGGTGGCCATCAATCGATGCAACACGAATTTTCGCCGTCGCGATCACCTGTTTTGCCTCGGTGGCGAGCATTTTTCCTGCTTTCTTTCTTTTGCTCTCGACAACTCATCTGATTTCAATATTCTCTGCCGCTATGCTCGACCTTGGCTTACAGCAAGAATGAGTTTTTTTTCTATTGTTATTGTTCTCGGAGTAATTAATTAATTATTTGTTCATTTATTTTCGCTTTTTCAGTCATTTTTCAGTTTCAGATTCAATAACAATAGAAAAAAAAACTCATCCTAGCTGTAAGCCGAGGTCGAGCATAGCGGCAAAGAACATTGAAATCAGATGAGTTGTCGAGAGCAAAAGAAAGAAAGCAGAAAAAATGCTCGCCACCGAGGCAAAACAGGTGATCGCGACGGCGAAAATTCGTGTTGCATCGATTGATGGCCACCTGGCTGGCACCCCACCAACGGCCACCCATACCACGAACTGTTCTTCGAGCCACAGCGTACACGCGGATCGCATCTCAAACTGCAGTCAAACTTAGTGCGAGGTGTGGGGAATTTTTTCAAAAGTTGGTGCTCACACGAAGTTCGCAGCATTTGCAGTTTTGCACACGCTGTGAAGCCCAAAAAACCAACGAACTAAAAAATAAAATGACATTTCAAAACTGTGAATGAAATTAAGACATATTTATGTTTTATTAACATGCTATATTATGAATAAAAAGTGAATCCAAGATGTTCAACCGCGCGTAAACAGTAGGAAGTAAAAAAACAGAAGGCTCAGAGCAGACGGGGTAAAAACTCTCAGCTGTTTCGGCTGATCGATCACAAGTTTCAGTCGTAAAATGGCGCGCACCGTACGTCATTGCATACACTCCGCTGGGGCTAGCGCCTCGGACATTCGGGGGGCACCAGCCGAGTGCCCGTCGGGGACTCATCCGAGCGTCCCAAACTCGGCAGCAGCCCCCGAGCGCCCTCGGACCAACCCCCCGCTTCTCTTGGCGGCTGATCCGCGGACCTTTTTCGAGTGAAGCGCGGGAATTCAAAACCGTAAAAACGGTTTTCGTCGTATTCCACTATATTTTTACCGTTATTATGCCAATACTAGTACTTTTTCACTAGTACTACACTACTTTGACCATTACTTCTTCATAATACTTAAATTTTATGCTTTCACTACCACTTTATGTTAAACGAGTTGACAACGAATTTATTGAAATAACCGTAAAACACAACAACTCTAAATAAATTGTGGCTAAATGCTACAAAATATTTTTTTTACAAATCTAAAAAATTGAATGCAACAAGTGTCTATGACTAATGAGGGTCGAAAACTAGACTGATTCTGATCAGAATACGATCATACGATGGTATTCATATACCTCAAAATTACAAAACAAGCAAAGATTGACACTTCAAAATGCAAGGGATAGAACAACATGTCCTCAACCGAATGAAAATTACGAGACAGGGCAGAAATTCCTGAGTATACAAAAGTATGCTTACGATTTAATAGTTGTTAAACTGAGAAAATGATACGATCTGTTCATCCAACGAACTAGAGACACAGAATTATGTGAAGAGCGATCATATCATTGGCTATGCATGGGACAGTGATCGTACAGTCTTCACGGTTGTTGTGTCATCGATGATGCCTGAATGATAGAATTAAGGTAATGTTGTATATAGCGAAGAGGTTACAGCCACCTACAAGGGTGTTTTCGACGACATTCAACAGGGTGTTGAGGTGTCTCTGCCAATCGGACCGTTGCAACCTGTAGAAGACCAAAATTTACATGTAGACGGAATCCTAGTCGCGGATTTACTAGGTAGGAGACCATAGTGAGTGGGATTAAGGAGATTTTAAGAATACAATACACATCGAGAGGTTGCAAATTAATCGATAAAGTTCCACAATTCTCAAAAAAAACTCCAAAATAGTCCCTAAAAGTCATGTAGAGAAAGACAAATGGGTGCAAAACTAGTTGGGGGGGGGCCACTCAAGATGTGCCCATAAAAATAATACGATTCATCCATAAAAATGAAAATTTCTTTGGTTATTAGATATGTGATAACGTTATCACTCATATTTCCTAAAAATTCCATGAAATTAAATCGATTTCTGAAAGCAAAATCATTCATTTCTCGCTTGATTTCTGGGTGCCCCCCCAACTAGTTTTGCACCGACATATGAGGTTTCTAGTCCATTTTTTCAGAAGGAGAAGAAGGTCTGAGGAAGGCTTTACGGTCCGAAAGGTAGCCTGAGAGAAAATTTCAAACTTTTGGAGACTCTATTTGAAATTTTTTGAGAATATCGAATCCGGACTTCAATTATTATTGGGCAACTTCTTGATGTGTAGGCATATGTTGTGGACAAAAATGAAGCTCAAGAATAGCAAAATTATTCATTAAGGATATTGATGTGACCGCCAATAACTTAATGGAAGAAATATACAACACGTCTGCAAAAATGAAAGCATGAACGACAGGTTTGAAGGACAGCGCTGCAGCTGTTATGAGTGGTCCTACGAGGAAATTGTCGTCGCCCCCTCGGCTGAACCCCTTTCGCCCTCGGCGCCCTCGAAGCGCGACTCCGCCCCCAAATTGGTATCCTCGGATGATCCCCCTCGTCCGAAATCACCTCGGCTGGTGCCCCCCGAATGTCCGAGGCTGCCCCGACGCCATCAAGCGCATGTGCATACGGGGCAGGGCACAGACTCTTGGGGCACCTGCGCTGGGGTAGCCAGACCCTTCCCCTGCCCTTGCCCCGCCGTGTGCGTTGATGCATCCGGCCCCAGGTGTAGACCTCTTAGCCCCGGATTCCGAGACGGCGGAATGACTTATCTGAAGCCTCGAAGGGTTCAGCTGTCGACTTGCTATCGCCGGATTTATGGATTTTGCTGTAGACATACTATCGCCGGACTTTTAATAGTGTGGCCACCTTCAAAATTCGGAGGAGTTAATCGAGCTGGACCATCGCAGGCTTCAGAAACTATTACTGTATTATTCCTTTACCTAGCTGTAATTGTAGCCGTCCCCATACTCAAGTGCCCTTTAACTTGGGCATTTCGATTTTTCCTACCGTAATTACTCTCGAGGTGTAACTCTTATCGATTCAATATATGAACTATTTCGCAGGTTCCAGTCGCCGGCAGAAGAAAAAAAATAGTAATTGATTTTCTTCCGAACCAATTCGACTTTCACGGGTTTTTTGAAACTATACGCAAGAAATATGCAGTAACGATACAAAAACCAAGAGAATTGGCCCAAACATTCATATATAGAACTTTTGACTATGCGAGGGCAGGATTATGGCACTAAAACGGGTTAATAAAATTTCTCCAAATGGCGAAAATCGCGGTTTCCGGGACTTTTTCGAAACGGGAACTCCTGTCATAGCTTCATTATCTGAGAATTATCCCTCACCAAACCTCAAATTTGCGGGTGTAGGTATTATTCACAGTGTCTTCTCTGATTATAACTATTTTCCTGTTTGTGGTTAATTCTTTTTAGCAACCCTTGAAAAGTGTTAAAATCTAATCTCTGAAAAATGGTTTGAAAAAAAAAATGATCAGGTGTAGGCAGTTAGATAAATCGTTGTGCATTATTGTCAAATTTGGAGTAGATTGGCTTAAGGACGTTGGATGATGGGGATATAATGGGATTCGTACCTTCTAAACATTTCAAGAAATGCGAAACTCGCTAAATTGAGAAAAAGGTTTCAAAAAGTACGAGTAAGTTCAAAAATAGATCACATACTCGATTCAATTGTTTTACAGTACCGAGCACATTTTTTGCAAAAACGGCGTTTTGCGACGTTTTTTGAGTTCACAAAGCGCCGCATCGCCATAACTCACTTCAAAGTTGACTAAATGAGTTTTTTCAGATAGTTTTCGTGTTCCTCTCAGTAAGGCGAATGTAATGGTATGTGTTGAAAGCTCTTTTACCTCTAGCATTTTGTTGAAAAATGTGTATTTCCTTCCAAAATTCACATCGACCACAGGTCAAAACATGCCAGATTTCTGCCATCATGACCGTCTGATCAGTTCATAATGAGGGGTTCAGAGGTGCAAATATGCAAATTTCGATAAACTTTCGGAGTTGAATCTATTCTTTTGGAACCCTATCGTATAGGACTAAATGGAAGCAATCCAGAAATGACTTCTGAATTGAAATTGGACCACTTTGAAGCAAGTTATGGCGTTGCGGCGCTTTGTGAGCGCAAAAAACGCCGCAAAACGCTTTCTTTGCAGAAAAATTGCTCGGTACTGTACGTGTGAACATTTGTACAAAAATTGAAGCAATTAATCGATTTCGAAGTCTAAATGGTTATCCAGTAATATACTTGTGTAAATGAACAACTTTTTTGATGGGTAATTATGATGTAATCTGAATTGAGACAAATATTCGAAAAACGGACATTTGACCTGAACGAAAGCAAAGAATTTTTCGATTTCCAGGATTAACGGAATACACAAGAGGCGAAAAATATGAAACCTCCAATGAAGCGAGAAGCAAAACAGTAAAAATCATGACGAAATCGAATATTCAAAAAAGGATGTTTCAAGACTGCAAATATACCTTTTCGAAAAAATACGCATAATCAAATCTCAAGAGTCGATAAAATAGTTGAATACTACAAAAATCTATAGAACACTATTCGAGTAATAATTCCATTCAATACAAGGCCTTATTTGGGCGTTATCGCCAAAAACAGGTGTGCTTTACGAAAGACAAAAAACAAAAGCAGGATCTTCAATTGCGCAACCGACTGAATATTTGGTTGAGCATTCGGAGATTTGGACGATCAATCGTCACCGGCGGTGAGATGTGTTGCCTTGTCAACCTGCTGTGAACCTGCTATCGACAGGTCGATAGCAGGTCGATAACAGGTCCAAAAAGAACCTGATATCGCTGGTTGCTCGAGAAACAGGTGATTCAACCTGCTGTCGACATTTGAGTTTGCCTGAGTAAACCCCGAAGATGGCTATACCACTGGATAGCACTCAATGCCAGGATCATGAATATCTTTCTAGCTTCGTTCAAAGTCGACTTTGAAGCGAGGTATTTAAAAAAGACGCAAACACTCGACCTCACTCACTTTTGACCAAATCCTACGAGCGGTAGTGTAGTTTCGAGTGGCATTATCCTGGTCTACTCCGTCGCCGTGGACCGTAGCTGTGCGCAGCACAGCGACGAGGTGTCGCTGGGTCCCGATAACATTCCAGACAAGATTCTTTTTTCGTTTCGTCTTGAAAAATTATATAATTTCGAATAAGCTAGAGGCAGCCAGTGATTCACTGCATTATTAATTTCTTGAATATCATTTCATACGCTGTTTTACCATTTCTAGACATATTTCCAGGTCGCTCAGCTCATTTTTGGATAACTTTCCTCACGTGAACACATTTTCCTTTATGTCTAACTCGTTTTTACATAGATGCGTAGGCGCAAGATCAATAAGATCGTAGTATCATGCCAAATCATAGTTTTTTCTGCTGATCCAAAGCCAAGAAGTGCTGCGGGTTTGTGATTAATACATCTTTAAGTTACATCATTTCTATAAAAAATACGTTCCTCACTCAAATTCATTCAGGAGAGCAATATTACTAATAAATTTGCTATCCATCGATTGTTCTGCAGATTACCACAAAAGCGCTTGGAAATTTTTTGCAGCGGCGACAACTCCGTCGCCGTGTCCGTCTCTGGCGACCGGCTGTCTCTGAAGTATACCAATGCCCCTAGCCAGCTGCCGCCTATCCGCAGGTTTAGGCCTTTCGCCAAGTATAGTTGAGAGGAAACCGGACGTAATTTCTTGTGGCGGCAGTACGGCATACGTGATACCCCCGGTGTGCGGGGTTTCCATCGGGAGCAGCGCGGCCCCATCCATTCAGCAGACTAAATCTGACGAAAGGCCCATATATGCAGTCAGTCTACCTTGGTTCTGCTCGGACGGACTGAGCCCCTCTCCCACTCTTTTTTACGTCCCAGATGTTTGACTTCGTTAGTCATTGCGGCGTTGGGTGGGTAGTTCAGGTGTCATTATGAAGGTGACATCATTATGAAGGTTTGACCCTTCCGGTGCGATTGGAGGGGAAAAATGGGGGGGGGGACGAAAAGAAGATCCGCTTTGAAAGCAGATTGATTAGTCGGCTGACTTTTTTATATATGACAGGCCCACTCGCTAACTGAATGGAGTCGACAGGTCGTTTGGCCGCAGTCGAAAACTTTTTTGCAGTCAACATAGTCAAGCACGAAGGTCAGCCAGGTGTATTTTACATAGATATTGAGGACGAAAATTGCGATTTATTACAACAAAGTGTTACACAGTTAGCTGTCAAATTTGGAACTTGCCGTTAACCTGTCTCGTCAGCTTTTGATGCCAACGGCGAGGAAGTGGGCGGGAAATCCCCTTCTAGGTGGAAGTCTGAATGTGAGCCCCTAAAGTTCGTTTTGGTGGCTATTATGAATTGCGATACTACCTAAATAACTTTACGTCGTTGTGACTCCCTTGAATTAGTTCCTATCTAAATAGAATTTCGTGCAAGTCTCAGAGGACGTGTTTAGGCACGGACGGAAGGAGGTGTTTTCCTGTGCGGGGATACGGGACTGCGTGCGATTTTTCACCGATAGAGGTCATGAGGACGTTCTGGTGATAATCCCACAGTTCAGGTAAATCCAATTATCGATGTCTTACCATATCCCATTCTACTACCTATCTGCTCCGTTTTAGGCGAGAGGCGGCAAGGGCGGATTGTCCCATTACCGATCAACACATTCTGGATGAGTTGGACGCAGAACGACGAATCGTGTGGACGCCTTCCAGGTCGGTCTTTCTTCTGAGTTGATTTTCACATAGCATTGCAAATCATTGCAATCCCCAAGGAAATATTCCGATTTCTAAAAAAAAGAAAGCATGAATAGAGTACATCTTATTGTTCAGACGCATTAATGGACGTCGCATCGTGTGTCATGACGATTTGTACATTTTGAGGACGGCAGAGGAGAAGGATGCTGTCGTGGTGTCAAATGATGCATACAGGTGAATGACTGAATATGCAGGGGTATTCAATTTGAAGATTGGAAAACGGCAAAACGTGATGCTCTCTCAAGACTGCAGGTGATCGTTCAGGGATCTGCTTCGGGAGCATCCACAGTATCGTCGCATCATCGAGCAACGTCTGCTTATGTACAGCTTCGTCGATGGGAAGTAAGAGCACCACTTGACTTTCAGCAAGCATGTTATCGTTCTCCTGAATTCAGATTTATGCCTCCGGAAGACCCTCTTGGACGGTATGGGCCGCGTCTTAAGCAGTTCCTCTCCATGATTTCAACACCTTCCACAGCACAGCTCTGCCCTTACGCGCGAAAATGCACTTATGGCAGCAAATGCAAGTAAGTTAGCTTTCTTCGCAGCATTTCAGAAGAAGATTGAATACTCCTCTCAGGTACTACCATCCAGAACGACCAAACGGAATGCATGTGAGTGTGACCGATCGGTTAATGCGAGAGAAGAATCACCATCGGCAACTGTCTCTGCGTGAGTTTCGGAATGAATTGACTGTAAGAGAGGTTCCTATGATAGTCTTCAGGCCCTTCAATGCCTCTGGTTCCTCCACGAGCAGACCATCGTAGTGTGGGGCGAACCCGATCTCTCAATATCGACCCACGATCAATCCAAGAGGCCAGCGTAACGGTAGGGTAACATGAGCTTCTCGCTCGGACATTTCATAGATCATTAAGTGCTATTTAGACGCGAGATTATCCAATGATGACGTCTTGGCACAACGCTGTGTCTCGAAATCCGTCCGTACCGCTCTCATATGCCAATGTGGAAGCTGAAATCGGAGCGCTGTACGCGCCGTCGACAGCCGTTTGGGGATGTAGCGAGTTGAGCGTTGGTCCTCTCAGCACACAAGAGTACGTTTCGCTTCTTAAAGGCAGCATAAACGCTCGTGAACGTGGTTGAGATAACTACGGAAAAGAAGTTGGCCGCGCTCCCTGTATTTGCGTCCTCCTCCAAAACAGGGGTGCTGGGCCATTTCCAACGTCGGCGACGTTTGTGATTCACCTATTGTACCTATTCTACCACCCACACACGTCGCCGACTGTGGGAATGGCCCAGCACCCCTGTTTTGGATAAGGACGCAAATACAGGGGCGGGGCCAGTTTCTCACTCGTGTAGCGTCATTGTGGGTGGTTTTTGACACTTCGAAAATGCCTAGGCGTTGTGATCTGAGCCATACCATTCTCTTTACGTAGTAATCTCGATCACGTTTACAAGCGTGTGTGCTGCCTTTAACCATTGAAATCATTCTGTATGCAGGTAAATGAAGAAACAGTCTTTCTATGCCAGGTTTATGACAAATTCGTTCGTTTACCTGCTGGAGAAAAACTTCAGAGAATAGGTATTCGAAATTTTCTGGTTCGTGTTCGATTTGCACTAGTGAGGGACGAAGCAGGTCCCTCGAGCCCTCTCCCAGGGAAAGTCCTCCACGTGTGCTGCGACGAGACCGCGCGCACTGTCCGCAGCGATCACCCTCGGGCACTAGTGCATGTGGTACCAAGTCATATCCAATATGTTGAGTAACCCTTTCAGACCATAGTTGCTTGAATCTGAGTCTCGCAACTAAAGAGGTAGGTTCAATCTTTGCTCCAGTCGATATGTGTGTAAAGCCTCAACTTGATGGCGGGTTAGCAAAACGTAGCAACTATTTCGCTAGCTAGCTTCCAGGATTCTTCTCTTTGAATTTCGAACGTTCTGTGACCCACGACCAACGGTATGAACATTCTCATTCACTCTTGGACTTCAGCAGAATAGGGTTGCACTCCAGAGCCTTGTGGTCAGCAGCATGTGCTTTCAACGCACACTGGGTTATGTATGATACCTTCTCATTGGCAGCTGTTGTCAACGCCGTGTTAAACTCGATGTTACTACTCATTACTCATTATTTACAGCATGTCCTGCTTGCAGCAGCACGTTCTGCAAACGGAGAGAAGAATTTGGGGTTACCACCCTTTAGATTGGGGTTAGGTACGATCGTAGTCACAGCCCGCATCAAGTGGGCCAACCTCGCCAAGGTCTGGAACAAGGACATCATCGTTGTCACGGTCCACAACGAGAAAGCTTTCGTGGGGACAAAACCGTCATTTTCCAAAGTTAAAGGCATCGTACACGATGAAAACAGAATTCCAGCTTTTGTGTTCAGTCGGACTAGTGGGTCATAATAATGTCACTCAGAAAGTTTGGATTTTCAAAATCGCCTCTGACTGGAGATTCGCTTACCTCAAAAGGGCTTTCTGGGTTTTGGGGGCCGGCCTTGGGGTCGATACGTTGTTACAAGGAAGGAAACTCCGTTGTCGCTGCCGGCGATCGTGCGTTGACGCGTCGTAGAGCGCAATTCACACGTCACTCGATTTCACGCTCGGCACCCTTTTTAGTTTCGTTCAAAAAAAAAGATCGCTCGTCTGAATCAGGGCTGGGCGCACGTCCCGGCATGACGATTCTGAATATGCACCCCCCTTAGCTCGGTAATTTTTAGGCACCCCCTTATGGGAAATCGAAATCGGCTGTTTTCCGAATAGTTGGACAGCTATGATCTTGACTTCCTGATTTTGATAAACAAGAATTTTAAAAAAGCACTGACTAGAGAAAATTCCGAAAATGGCAACAAAAAGGGTAGTGTAATTTCTGAACTTCAAAACAACCCCATGAGGTAAAATTTGTTTGTAAGACGGTAAGTTATGACAAAAGATAAAACATTTTTCAATACAAAACAATTGAACAATTACCAACAACAGAACTACTACTATTGCGATAATTAATGTTCTCTGTCGAATGTTTTCATAAACCTATGAAGGATTAGTTAATTCAGGTTTGATTGTTCTGATGTGGAAATCAGAACTATTTTGTGTTGTGGAACAATGTTAGGATTCATGTGATTCGTAGAGAGTTGAAAATCCGAGTTTTACTCCTAGAATGCCGCAATCCTTTAAAAATCGGCTAGCCGTGCGATACGGTGTTTGTACGCAGCTACACAGCGCACACGGGAATGGACGCGCACACAATATTAATAAAAAATGTATTTTATTACAGAACGGGAAGGAAAAAAGGATTGAAACCGAAGAAAATGGAAAATGGTAAAGGTAGTCTATTCTGGATGTACCCATTCTAGAAATTTAATGTAAATTAACAAAGTTAGAGCGGGTGTCAATATTTAGCCGTGATAAGGTTTATTCAAACGAACCTAGTTGATCAAAACTAGCATTAAACTGAGAGCAAAGGATATTGTGAGAAAGAGGAGAATCTGGAAATTATTTTAGCATCAATGGGACTGGTTTTTAATGTGATTTTAGGACCTTAAATCTCGTCCCGGTTTTACCCCGAAAACCGGGACAAAACCGGGACGAGTTTTAGGGTCCTTAAATCACATTGAATATTAAACCTATTGCTATTAAAATGTTTGCCCGATCCTCCTCTTTCTCTCAATGCTCTTAGTTCTCATGTTTATGGGTGTTTTTAATCAACTAGGTTCATTTGAATGAACCTTATCACGTCCAAAAAATTCACTCCGCTCCAACATAGTTTGTTTACATTAAATTTCTATACTGGATACATTGAAAGAATCCTATTTCAGCCTCCTTCCATTTACTCCAGTTTCAATCATTTTCTCCGCCCCGTTCTGTAATAAAATACATTTTTTAATTAATATTGCGTGCGCGTCCACTCCAGTGCGCGTAGTGTAGCTGCGGACAAACACCGTATCGCACGGCTAGCCGAATTTCAAGGGATTGCGGCATTCAAGGTGGATAAAACTCGGGTTTTTATGTACAGGGTACTTCTCAATGAGGAAGACACGGTCATTCGCATCTTTCATAGTAACTTGCAATCTTCAATTTTTACAGTTGGCTCTCTTCATAAGTCACATTCTCATGAATTAAAATCTGTAGACTAGTTGTGATGCTGACTGTGCTATCTGTACTTTCAAACTGTCGAAATAAATCCTGGCCTGCTCGGATGAGTCCGGGCAGAGTAAGCAGCGTAGCGGTCGGTCATGGCAAAGTATAACAGTGATAAGACGGTTTTGATATGATAAGCCTGATAAGCCTTGCTTTGACTGGCTCAAAATGAGCGACCTAGGCTATACATCAGTTCGCTAATCTTTTTTAGAACTTGAATGATAGTTTTTCTGGGCGCTGTCTTAGTATCTTTGCCTCGAATCGTTAGCCACCCGCGTAATCAATGAACGTTGCACCAAAGAAACATGACATCACATCAATCCTTACTTGCTACAAGATAACAGAGTACTGTTAATTCCTTCATGAAAACAAACTTCGACAGCAACTATGAATTATTGCGAACACAACCTGCATCTCTATCAATAATTTGAATTCTTTAAGTGTTCGACTCAAAAAGCGGGGAAGAATATATGACAAATCAGAAGAATAGTGCGTATTATTTTTTTCCTGAAATTCGACAGAACTTGCACTTCGTTCTTTTTTTTGGTGTTCGGTTTAGGCACCCCCCTTTGCCCTCTCTGCAACGTCTAATATGCACCCCCCTAAGGTTAACCGGGACGCGTGCCCAGCCCTGGTCTGAATGGCGTCCTCGGTGAATTGCTTCCAACGTTGCGCCAGGGAACGAATCGTAAAAGTGCTCCTTGTGTTCTTCGCGCAACTATCCCAAATTGATTTCGGCGGGAACTTCAAATTTGTATTGAGCTTTCCTGAAATGGGTTTTTCCTAAAAAATTGACGTTTTAGAGGGGGCATTTTGCAACCTTCAGTCACTATAGGCATATAACAACACTAAAAACTCAAAAACCCAAGTATGGTTTTCATCGTGTACGATGCCTTTAACGTCCAGAAAAGAACTTGACGTCACTTCCTAGGACCGGCCTAGGAAGTGAAGTCAAGTCGTTCTCTGAACGTAAAATTTGGAAAACCCTCTCAATAAGAGTGCGTGCCTTATAAAACAAACCCGACGCCATAGTAAGGGAAGAGACCGCCGATTTTACTTTTGTCAGAAAAATCAAGGAAAGGATTGAACTCGACAACAAAGGGATCGGCAAGCACACACTATGTGGAGGAGATGTTCGATAAGACTATTTTGCGGCACAATAGGAGAAGAAGTTGCTGCTGCAGCACATACTCCTGTTGTGCTGGGGGTCTCTCTTTTCTCAACTTCTCTTGCTGTTGTTCTGGAGGACAACCTCATTAGTACGTGAGCCACCAACAGAGGAAACATTTCTGGGTCACAGCGAGAATTGTAAGACCTGATAGCTTTTTCACACCAAATAATCGCAGGAAACAGTAATTCCTTTCTCGCATAGTGATGGCTCAAACTATCCAAGCTACTAGACTAGGTCGACAATATGGACTTTAGAAAAAAACAACAATCTGAAGAGAATACGAAATAGGGTAGCCCATCTTTGAATTTTTCAGAGCTGCGAACGGAAGTTGCCAGTTTTGAGCATGCAAAATCCAAGAACAAGATTTTGACTCACAAGACCTTTAGTTATTTCAAGCTTTTGTCAGATTTTTTTTTGCAGGATGCCAATGGACCGATCGCAGCTGCAATACCATCTGAGTAAGATCTTTCCTCACCCGCTGGTCACCTCAGTACTCCAGGCGCATCCCTACGAGACCAGTTCTCAACTGCTTTGTCAGCTGATACTCAATGCTCAAAAGGGATTCAGCTAAGATGCTAATCATCCGCCCCATTTTTCTCCTTTTCTTCCTTTTCATCTAGTCGTCGTTAGTATTCTACGTATGTATGTTTGCAAACGTTTTTTCTGACTCCTTATGCTGGGTCCATCATCAATTCTCATCCGGTTTGTGTTTCCCGTACTGTGATAAACAGAGTATAGCCCTTGCCCAATCGGTGTCCCATTCGGCCTCTTCCTGGGACTACTGAATCCATATGGTTCCCCGATTTCATCGTTTTCAGTCATATGAAAATAGACAGTAGAATCATACTGATTCGCTTGAATAAAAATTTGTATGAATGTATTATACTCCAACGTGACGTCTTATTTTTAGGGTTCAACGTGTTGAATAGAATAAGATGCATTAAAGGCAGTGTTCACGACAAATTTCACTTCGATTATCTCCACGGTTTACAGAAGGTCTGGTGCCGTATATAGCGAAGCACGCTTGAAAAGGACGCGAAAGTCGCGTTTCTGAGCCAGGATAGGTCCTCCCTTGTTTACATTGACTTTTGAGCGTGGAGGAACTGACCGCTATGAAGGATGATGGCATTCAATGCAATCAAGCGATCAGCTCGCTTATCAGCACTTCCTTCACTTGATCATTCCTGTAATCTGAGTCTTCATTTGTTCATATCGAGGGGGCGGATCTGGAGCACGGGGCGGTTCTGGTACAACAAAACGCTTGTTCGCAGCCGCAGGTTTAATTACCAAAGTTTGAGGTACCTTGCTGTTCTCCGGCCTACTACTCGTATGTATACTTGATGGTTGGATATCAAATGCACTATTGAATCGCGCGTATCTCGTCAAGCAGCCGACGTTTTTATATATATATATATATATATATATATATATATATATATATATATATATATATATATATATATATATATATATATATATATATATATATATATATATATATATATATATATATATATATATATATATATATATATATATATATATATATATATATATATATATATATATATATATATATATATATATATATATATATATATATATATATATATATATATGTGTATACAAGTCTGTTGGTACCTGCTCGTTGGTGCCCCTGCTTCTACTGAACCCAGCAGACGTTTGAGTGTACACAGGGAACGTTCGAGCGATATAGCGTGCACAACTATATCGCGAAAGTATCCCGCACATTGCATAAAGGTGTCGCCAAATCCGGCACACTAAGGCCTCTGGTCCATAACACCTTAGGATCCGTACCTAGGAGTCATGGAGTCTTTGGCCACAAGCCACAATTTCTGCCACCCTGAACTGTCGATCGCTGTCGAGTGATATCCAAAAAACTGCGCTTATCCAGACTTCTGAGCTATTTCCATGCACCGTTTGCTGCTTTGCAGTGAAACCCGCCTCAAGGATAGACCCGTCATCAGCGTCGGAGAGTACACCATCTACTGCGGTAACGCTGACGATAGGAGAGTGGGAGGCTGTGCAATAGCTGTAAGGAAGGATTTCAATGGTATGGTCAAGGAGTTCGGCTCAACGTCGTGTCGGAATGCATTCGTACGACTGCGGGATCACAGAGGATTCAATCTGTGGATAGTGAGTGCTCATGCGCCCACTGAAACCGCCGAAGACAATTCGAAGGATGCGTTTTATGAGGAACTCAATACGTTGCTGGCCAGGATACCTTGTCAACATGCTGTTGTCGTGGGGATTGACGCAAATGCGAAGATGGGACTTGATCAGGAATCCAAAGTACTCGGTAAATGGTTCTACCCAGTGGAGCAAAACATCGGACAATGGCTACCGCCTTGTCGACTTTGTGAACGCAGTGGTCTGATTATTGCATCGACATTCAAGAGGAATCATCGCCGCCATCAGCTTACGTGGCAGGGACCAACCCGGCTATCTCCAGAAGAGCAGCGGAAGCGGAAGATGACAACTTTGAAACTACAGCTTGACTATGTCCTGACGAGGAATATTCCAGCATCGGACATTCGAAGATCTAGAGCTGTGTGGGATGTCGCATTCGATTCGGATCACCGTCCTGTTCTGTTGAACTTCACTGCGAGGATTCATAAGAGGAAGCGAGGGGCTCAGCCTCTCCAGAGGATTGACATGACAAGTCTCAGAGATGAAGAGTGCAGAAGGAATTTCCGACAACGCGTTTCTATTCACATCGGAGTACGGACTAAGAAGAAACTTTGCGACGCGGATTCTCTTTGTCAAATGCATCCAGGACGCTTCGAAAGAGGCACTCCCGGTTGTACAGCCTAAGAAGAAGTTCGCCTACGTCTCAGAAGAAACAACATCTACCTACAACAGAGTATGTGCTCTCCGAACTGCAGGAAACTTCGTGGAGGAGAAGCGTCTGATGGGGAAGTTGCGTCGGCAGCTTCAAAGTGACCGCGAACGAGAGTGGACGTGTAGAGCTAAGGAGTTCGAGAAGGCTTGGGAGGAGAAGAATCCGAGGAAAGCCTACACGTTGCTGCGACAGTATAGCGGGAAGATGAAGAGATGTTCTCCTGTCTTGAACACTACCAATGGAGTTGCAGTTGGTGATGCGACGCTGCCAATATGGAAGGATTACTTCAGTTCACTACTGAATCGTCCAGCGCCATCAGTACCTGAGCTCCCGCATGTTCAGAGAGCACATTATGATGTCAGTGAGGAACCGCCGACTGAGTCTGAAGTTTTGGATTGTGTCCGGAAAATGAAGAATGGAAAGGCTGGTGGAGATGACAACATCACTGCTGAAATGCTGAAAGCTCTTCCTCCATCTGGGATTCGTGAAATGACCAACACCATCCGTGCTATATGGATGAGCGAAAGGATACCCGATTCGTGGAGACATGCGATCATCGTACCTCTTCACAAGAAGCTATCCGTCACGGATCCTAAGAACTACAGAGGAATCTCCCTACTTCGTGTCATGTACAAGGTTTTAGAACGTATCATTCTCGAGCGACTTATCAAACATCGTGAAGGAACGACCAGAGATGAGCAAGCCGGTTTTCGACCTGGAAGATCGACCATCGACCAAGTGTTCGTCGTGAGAAGAGTAATTGAAACGTGGCAGCGGTTTTCGAAGCCATTACAGCTTGCTTTTTTGGACTTTGAAGCCGCGTTCGACTCTCCTCATCGTGATCGATTGCTCAATGCTCTGCGAGCAGATGGAGTCCCGGAAAAGTATGTTCGGTTAATCGAGGACATGAACAAAGGAACAACAGCAGCAGTTCGTACACCTGTCGGATTTACGTCAGCTTTCGAGGTGAAAACAGGAGTAAGGCAGGAGCCGTTGCAGGACCTTTTCTTTCAACTTCGCCGTTGATGACATCATGCGTAGAGTTGCAGAACAGTTTCCTGCGGATGTGATCCTAACACCATCAGGACGCTCCCTTGTCGACCTGGAGTACGCCGACGACATTGCGTTATTCGCTGAAAACAACGCAAAACTGCAAAGGATTGTGAACCTCGTTTCGAAGTATGCCGCAGCCTATGGACTTCGTCTTCGTCCCGACAAATGTAAGCAGATGTGGGTCTCTCAGAGGCCTTCAACTGGAGTTTGTGTGGACGGACAACGTATCGAACTGGTGGACGATTTCTGTTATTTGGGCTGTTTGCTGAAGAACGATGGTAGTTATGCAGCGGATATTCGACAACGATGTGCGAAAGCTACGTCTGCATTCAATTCTCTAACCAAGTGTTTGTGGTCTACCACCATCGCGAAGGAAGTCAAGTTGCGCGTCTACCTATCCGCTATTCGCCCTATCATGATGTACGGATCGGAGACGTGGGCAGCACCGAAAACGCAGATGGAAAGGTTGGATTGCACGGAGAGGAAGCTTTTTAGGCGTTTGCTTGGATATTTCTGGCCGCGTGTATGCCATAACGAAGACCTTTACAAGGAAATCGACGCAGTACATCAACGCTTGACACGAGGGAGGTGCCAGCATCTCCTAACGCCATCTCAAGCAGCAATGGAAAGTCGACTTCGACTGCTCGGGCATATACTAAGAAGGACGCCGGATCGTCTCGTACAACACGCTTTAAAAATGCTTCCAAATCCTGTCTGGAAACGGCCACCTGGGCGTAGGCGAAAGTTCTGGACGGATGTGGTTAAAGAGGATTTAAAGTCACTCGGCATCGAAAGACAGTTCAGGCGCGATGTTTCGTTTCGCAGGAAATGGAATAGTGACAGCTGGATGGAATGTGTTCAAATTGTGGCTGAAGACCGTGAAAAATGGACACGGCTGACTACTAGGACGGCACACCTCGGTGAAGATGCGGAATGACCGCGTCAGGCGAAAGCCAAACTGATTAAGTCAGTAAGTAAGTCATATATATATACATATATATATATACATATATATATATATATATATATACATATATATATATATATATATATATATATATATATATATATATATATATATTAAATACCCGCGCTAAGTTTTGTAAAAACGGGGAGCATCTGGCAAACTTGGCAAAAAAGCGTCCGATGCATGTAACTTTTTTGAAATAAGACTTTTTTGAATTCTGAAAACGCTATCATATTCACAGATCAAATTGCTACCTAATTATGTTACTTGTGTGCCGAAATTCCCTAAAATCGCTTTGTTTTTAAGGAAATAGTTTTTGCAATCGTTTTTCAAAAACGTCGCGCGCGGCGAAGTGCAGCGAAACTTTGAGCAGTATTTGTACAAGTAATGGAAGAGCAATCTGTATACTTTCGTCATAAATTAGGTGCAGATGAGTGAATCTCAAGGCTTGTGTTGATTGAACTTTCGAAATCCTTCATTAAACACGCTTTAAAACTTCCTGAAAAGTCGGACTTTTTTGCGAGAACCTCGGACTCTTAAATGGAGGATTTTGAAAATTCAACCAACATAAAACTTGAGGTTCTCTCACCAACAACTAATTTATGAAGAAAGCATACAGATTTCTCTTCCATTACTTGTACAAATACTGCTCAAAGTTTCGCTGCACTTCGCCGCGAGCGACGTTTTTGAAAAACGATCGCAGAAACTATTTCCTTCAAAAACAAAGTGCTCTTAGGGAACTTCGGCACACAAGTCACATAATCGGGTAGCATTTCAATCTGTGAATATGATAGTGTTTTTAGAATTCAAAAAAGTCATTATTCAAAAAAGTTACATGCATCGGACGTTTTTTTGCCAAGTTTGCCAGATGCTCCCTGTTTTTACAAAACTTAGCGCGGGTATTGTATATATATATATATATATATATATATATATATATATATATATATATATATATATATATATATATATATATATATATATATATATATATATATACCGCTCTTGGTCTATTGTCAACGTCTACTAAATGCTAGTACCTCTGTGGCGGGGTGCGAAATCATATACTCGACTTTTCAACAAGCCACCATCACAGGTCTATTAGCTTCAACTCATCTGTTTCGCAAGTATGCCTAACCGTGTTCGCCGCTCTCCTGTTCAGACGCGAGCATCTACTAGTCGCGGCGGAAAAGCTGGATCACAAGCACCGTTGGATTTTGCTAGTGCTGTTGTGGAATTAATGAAGGATGCAACACTTCCAACGCATTTGAAGCTTGTGATAAGCGAATTTTCGTCTATGAGGGAGAAGTTTGATTTAATCATGTCGAAGAATCTTGAACTTGTAGATGAGAATAGGTCGTTAGCCGCTAGGAATGCCCAGCTACTTCAGGATAATACCGTATTACAGGCCGAAATAGTTGCCCTCAAGTCTGAGCTTTCTCACAACTTAACTGTGCGCTCATCTTCTCCTGTTAGGCCTATTAATAACTGTGAATGCACGTTTGAGGAACGTGAGAGGAAGCGGTCGATAGTGATCTCTGGTATTGATGAATCTTCCGATGTCACTTCATCGGTTAGGGTATTACATGATGAGAATTGTATTGCTAAGATATTAGATCATTTAGAGGTTGAGTGCAGGCCCACATACATTTATCGGATGGGTAAGCCGAGTTCTGGTAGGTCACGCTTGATTAAGTTGGTCTTGCCTACAACATTTCACGCAAATCTAGTCTGTCGTCGAGCCCACTGGCTCAAATCTTTCTCCTCCAGAGGGGTCTTTATAAGGCCCTCTCTCTCAAAGGAGGAGAGGGACAGGGTCAAGGCCCAACGGCAGCTTCTCAACTCTAGTTTGGGGAATATCGTTGCTCCTGTGAATGTAAATTATGCCAGCACCTCGAACATTGTAGCTGATCCTCCTGGGTGACCCAGCCCCTACGAGCTCGTGAAACTGCTAACCTCTCCCCGGATAAATTTGTGCCGCCTTACATGTATTGCCACTAACATTCGCTCACTAGTAAAGAACGTTGACGCGGTAAAATTCTTGCTTCAAAAATTCGACACGGACAATAGCTCTTTAACTGAAACATGGTTGAACGGTGGGGTTGGGTCGGTTTCTCTACTGGGTGACTGATGCTCGCATTACGAAGTTCTGAGGTCGGACCGTGTTCGCAAAAAGGGTGGAGGAGTTCTTTATCTGGCTAGGAACCTTTTTTCTCCAGTTCTTGTGTTCCAGGATTCTGTCCCTGATGCATATGAAATCCTTTGCACGGATTTGGAAATCGACTTCAAACCCATACGGTTTCTGGTTGTGTACAGGACACGATCTTGTACTTCGAATTTGTCCGAGCAACTGTTCAGTACCATCGGCGACCTTATTTCTTGTAGCTGGCCTTCTATCATCACAGGCGATTTTAACCTCCCGGATATCAATTGGAATGAACCATCTGCTTTAGCCAATGTGAGTTCCATCTCAAGAAGTTTTTTACCCGTGTGCTCGAGTCATAGCCTTGAGCAATTTGTTAGGGCGTCGACCCGTGGTGGTCATGTTCTTGACCTAGTTCTGTGTAATGATAACTGTATGGTCAATTCAGTAAGCATTTCTCCGCCGTTGGGGTCAAGTGATCACTCTACCGTTCATTTTGCACTTAACCTTCCGAGGTGTAATGCTCCCGTTGTGTATAGAAGGGTTTTTAGGAAAGCAAATCTTGATACTATTCACAACCATTTACTTCATGTAGACTGGTTAGGTTCCTTGGGCACTGTTGTGAGAGTGGACGAAAAGTACGAGCTTTTCCTTTCTATCATCCATCATTGCATTGATACTTTCGTTCCCCTCGAACCGTGTTACCGTAATAAACGAAGACTCCCACATCATTTAACCAACCTTGAGCGGTTGAGATCTGAGGCGTGGCATTTGGCTAAAACTCAGGACTGTGCTGTGTTCTGGGAACGGTTCAAAAAAGTTAGTGAACATTTGCTAATAAATTGAAGAAGTATAATAACCATACTGAGAAAAAAGCTGTCGAGTCAAGTGATAAACATTCCTTTTTCAGATTTATCAACTCTAAACTCCGGGAAAAATCAGGTGTTGGAGTTCTCAAAAACCGCAATGGGGCATTGGTGAGGAATGCTAGTGATAGAGCTGAGTTGTTGGCGGACGTATTTCAAAAGTCGTTTTCTGGCGTCTCTTCTATGGACAGTCTACCTGTCTCCAATTCTTTCGCTGTTATGGCTGATTCATGTTGGTTTTACAAAGATGAAATTATCAAGGAACTTCTTGCCTGGCCTTCATCCAACTCTATCACTCCCGGCGCCATACCACTCAGCTTTATCAAGCAGATCGCTCTTGATATTGCAGGTCCCCCGGAGTTTATTTTCAATCTGAGCTTCATGTCTGGTGAAGTCCCCATCAAATGGAGGCAATCATTTGTTACCCCCATTCCAAAAAAGCCCCCTTTCACAGACCCTGCTAATTTCAGGCCAATCAGTATAACATCTATTTTCTGACGGCTGTTTGAAAAAATTCTGAAGAAGAGAATCGTTGGTCACTTGGAAGCAAATCAGGTTATCTCTCCCTTCCAACATGGTTTCCAGGGAGGGAAGTTCACTGTGACGGCAACCATAGAAGCGCTTAACAAGTGGACGGCTTTCTTAGATGTTGGGAAGAGTGTTGATGTTGTGTATTTTGATTTTTCTAAGGCTTTTGATAAGGCTCCTCATGACAAATTGTTGCGAAAACTCTCAATAATTGGTATGCATCCGCGAATAGTTTCATGGATACGTTCGTTCCTAACTGACAGGACGTTCTCGGTCTGTGTTGACTCTTCTCACTCAACTCCAAGGCCAGTCCTGAGTGGTGTACCACAAGGCGGGGTATTGTCGCCCATCCTTTTCAACATATACACTCACGAAATCGCCGGTCTTGTCACTTCCTGTGGCACCGGTTTCAGTGCATTTGCGGATGATATTAAGATCTATCGGGACATTTCCCAACCGGAGAACTGTATCTTGCTACAACAGTCTATTGACATTGTTAGTACTTGGTCTCGCGATTGGAATCTCCCGTTGGCAAAAGACAAAACGAAGGTTCTCCACTTGGGTAATAGCAATGCTAACAGTAAATATACTTGTTCAGTTGCTGTCCAAGAAGTTGACCAAATAACTGATTTAGGGTTCACTTTTACTACAAGTCTGAGTTTTGATAAGCACTGTGAATCTATCTCGAATAAGGCAACTTTTGCTATGAATAATATTTTCAGGGGTTTGTCAACTTGCAATCCCTCTGTGCTTATCAGAGCTTATACCACGTACAATACCCGCACTAATTTTCTCAAAAAAAGCCGCAAAAGTCGCGAAATCGCGACTTTTGCGACTTTGTGTCATAACTCCGCCCAAAATGGTCCATTTGAGCAATGAAGGGCACATTTCGAATCAGCATCGAGAGCTCTTTCTTTTGAGCCCTCGCATGTCTTACGGCCAAACAAGGCATATAGGGCTAACCCATTCAATCGAGTTGGCGAAAGCGAAGTTCTAGTATTTTCTGATTATTTGACGTGATTCCACGTCCACCTCAACAGCGTTAACGTGATAGACAACAGTTTAATAAACTGTCTGCTGCCGACCGACTTTTTTTGCGAAATCTCGGTTTTTTGACTTTCTAAACCCGAATAAGTCACCATTTCTACAGCCAAAAGCCTCCTCTTGCTTATATTTACAGAGAGTAGCAATGTTTTTAATCAACTGTGTCTGAATCCACCCATGATGGAGAACTTGGAGAAAATTTAGGACGTGAAAAGTGGTTTGCAGCGACGTCAAATGAGCGATCTCACTGCAGCCATTCCAAGAAGGCCCGTACTCCCTCTCAGGGGCTGGTATTATTTGCAGCTGCTCGCTGTGCATGATAAATATTTCGAGAAACCGTCCCAGATTTTTTGCCATCTATTCTTTTCAAACTCTAAATCGTGTAGTAATCATCGATAAATTCCATCTGTTCTCCGATACCCACCTCCGATCTTCTTCGTCACGTTTTGGAATTGCTACGTCTTTCGATTCGAATTTTCCACGCATCTGTTAATATCAAATCCACGGCGCACGCGACGCGACCGCTCGCTCGGAGTCGCGTGGACGACTACTGGCGTCATCATTTATTTATTCGAACAAAAAACAAAACAGAGAATAGTCGAAGTATGTTCTTAAACAAATTCTCATCAAAATTAAACACGTCTTCACTACGTGGCTCATGAATGCCTATGAATAACTTGCCACGTGGTATAGCATCGCATGGCGTCGACGGCGCCGCGTTGTGATTCAACGCTGCGGTAGGAATGAGCCGATGATCTGAAGACCATCCGTAAACTTCAATTACCGCAATGAAATCGAGACGTTGATATTTAGTAAGTAGCCCCTTGGAGTGACTTTCTTTTCAACCTGTCTGTAGTCGCTGATGAGCTAGTGACTATCCATCCCGTTGAATCCCCTTCTAGCCTATCCCTACGCGTTGATGGCTCGGGGACCTCCCGGGTGATCACCTTCCCCTCATGTTTCTCTTCCTGTTCCTTCTGCTCTCTTCTTACTGATTCAACCCCGCTCCTATCATCACCCGATTGAAACTCTGCCCATGGAAATCGATCCATTTCGCTCATTGAGCGAGACAGGCAAGACAGTGCGCTTTCGACACCATTAAAAGTGGGGGTGTGCAGGGCGCGGAGAGGCAGAGACGCAGAGATGCAAAGCGAGGGACTAATGATAAATTACTCCTTCAGATCTGAGAAACCGAAGGATTTATCCCAACTTAAACAAGCAAACATTACACCATTGGAAAGCCCTTACCATCAGCATTCTGAATTTCGGGAAGCGGCTGATCGTGGGTATCGGAGAACAGATAGAAGTTATCGATGATTACTACACGATTTTGAGTTTGAAAAGAATAGATGGCAAAAAATCTGAGATGGTTTTTCGAACTATTTATCATGCACAGCGAGCAGCTGCAAATATTACCAGCCCCTGAGAGGGAGTACTGGCCTTCTTGGAAGGGCTGCAGTGAGATCGCTCATTTGACGTCGCTGCGAACCACTTTTCACGTCCTAAATTTTCTCCACGTTCTCCACCATGGGTGGATTCAGACACAGTTGATGAAAAAAAATGCTACTCTCTGTAAATCTAAGCAAGAGGAGGCTTTTGGCTGTAGAAATGGTGACATATTCGGGTTAAGAAATTCAAAAAACCGAGATTTCGCAGAAAAAGTCGCTCAGCAGCAGAAAGTTTATTAAACTGTTGCCTATCACGTTAACACTGTTGAGGTGAACGTGGAATTACGTCAAATAACCAGAAAAGACTTGAATTTCCCCTTCGCCAACTCGATTGATTGTGTTAGTCCTATATGCCTTGCTTCGCCGTAAGACATGTGAAAGCTCAAAAGAAAGAGCTCTCGATGCTGATTCGAAATATGTCTTTTATTGCTCAGAAGGAGCACTTTGGGCGGAGTTATGACGAAAAGTCGCGATTTCGCGACTTTTGCGGCTTTTTTGAGAAAATTAGTGCGGGTATTGTACACATATGCAACAGCTGATTTTCGTTCGTAGAAAATAAGAATTGCAGCCATGGTGGCCATTTGCAGAAAAGCTGCACTCAATTTTTTGTCGTTTTTCGTCTTTTTTGACCTGCCGAATGGTCCGTCGGGAAAACGCATCACTTATTACTCTATTCATCCTTCACAGTTTCCATTACGACGTTTTCCAAAACGTTGCGGGTCCCTCGAGACTTTTCCTAGTAAGAACAGAATTAGTATGGTTATTGTGCATTTCAGGACAGCAATATTGTCGCCTTTTTCCTAGCACTTCAGTATAATTATTTTCAAATAATAGAAAGCCGCACCTTTTTTCAAATATTTTCAACGTTTTTGATCTATTAATTTTCATTCCCGTTTAGTGGAGAGGGAAGGCGACAAACCTACAGAAGCCATAGCTTACTTATAGGCACAGTCCCACCTCAGGATCGATTTTTCGTTTTTCTGCTCATCTTGGGGAAAACTTCACGCCGATCACAATCTCTGAGAAAATCTGCGGTGACGGCACCGCAGTGCGGCCGTGTAGGTGCCCTATAGGCACCTACACGGTCGCATTGCGGTGCCTTCATTACAAATCGCCCTGCCTGCACGCCGATAGCGAAGTAGGCTCCGCAATCGCACCTCGCTGAAGAGCCAATTGCCGCGCCGGCTGAGCGTTGACGCCGTGTAGGTGTTTTTCAAGACACCTACGCGACCTCGCTGCGAAGCCTCCGAAGTGAGTCTAATATAATCGCCCTCACCATAGTAAGGGATATCGAATAGTTGTTTGTTGTTTATTAAGCAACACATCAATATAGCTGATGATACAGCTTTTCAGTTTTCGCGAGTCACCCATTTTACACATTTTCTTCGGGATCCTTTGCTTTGAAATGGTACTCGAACGATTTGTTTCTCTATGTATTTTAGCTTTCCAAGCCCATACGAATGCAGAAGTCGCCAAAACGTAATCCAAATGAAATTCCATACTAATCAAACACAAATTGCATACATCTAGCTCTGCTACTTGAATGTAGGAGTCTCGATGAAAACCTCACCCAGGTTAATCCGACAATAAATCAGTTTAAGTAGTCTTCATGACAGCTGCGTTGAAGAACAGACTCAGAATCTTACGAGAACCATGAACGCTGTGCATATGACCACAGATCTTGACAGTGGTGGTTTTCGGTGCTCTGTCCAAGTTCGAGTCCTTGAATCGGTTTGTTCCAAGACTAGTCAGCATTTAGATAAGTGTTCGCCATTTAGGGGCGCGATGCCAGGATGAAGTGCAATACCTGTGATATTATTTGCATTTTGGGCACAAAAAGGCGTTTTATGCTTCTTTGTCAACACTGTTCAAAATAGATCATTCGTTGATCCAAAGAGACATCTGAAATCAGCATCGAGAGCCTTTGTTAGGAGACACATTGTTTACTCTGCAACAAGGTATTTGGGAAAAGTTGGCCTTAACACAATCAACACGCGAATTGCGCTTTCAAACATGAAACAGTCTTGAGTGAATGTGTCCATCGTCACGCGAATAGGCCTTGTTTGACAGTAAGCCATGTGCCATTCCAGAAAAAAAGCACTCGATGTTAATTCCGAAAGTGTCTTTATATTCCCCACTGAAGACCGAGAAAGTAAGAAAATGTGGTTCCCAAAAACTTTAGATTCCCAAATGGGCCATTCTGAACAGAGTTATTATGACAAAAGAGCGAAAACAAAAACGCTTTTTTGCGTTTTTTTTACCGTCAACGTAAAAAATTATGTCCAGTACTGTACACTGCGTATTAGACTTGGGATCGGATCGAACAATCAATTGAACAATAATCACATTATTCGTTTTATACTCGAGTGCTGAAATATTCGATTCATCTTGGAACTAAGATTGTCGGATTTCTCGAGAATTCGATTACTTCATGAAAACCCAATTTCCGCTTTCTTAAAGGCAGCAGACACGCTCGAAAAAGTTGTTGAGATAACTACATTAGTGGGGTCGTGCAGGCCATAGAAGAGCCCTCACGAAGTTGCAAGCGTTAAAAACGAGTCCAAATGACCGTATTTGAGCCGTAGTCAGTCACGAAATAATCCTTGCTCCGCCCATCGATACGGGCTCCGCCCCTCCATACAGGTATTCAATGCTCGATTGCGGCCACTTTAGATAACTTTTTAGGCTTCTAACGGCGTAAGCGTTCCAGAAAGGGCCGTACGAGTACATTAGCGTCGTTATCCCAACAAATTTATTGCCAGCTCCGCTATTTCAGCCAGTGCCGTACAACTCGTCCATTTCTGGGCCAATATAGAACGTACCGTTATATCTTAATTTCCGTCGATTTGTTTTCGTCTTTTTCGTAGTTTCTGAATACTAACAGCTTCAGGCCTTCAGTTTAATCCATAAAATTGATATCATTTTTGAGCGTGTCTGCTGCCTTTAAGGATTCATTTAGAAACATTTAAAGGTTCGGTTTCCCGACTATTTCGATAATTGAAAAAAAAACCTTTGAAAAACCTCGAGTATTCATTCGCTCATTTCGGGTCACGGGCTTCAAATATTCTGTCATTGAAAGAAATGCGCAGAAATATGTATGAAATATTTGAAAAGTCAAATCAAATAGGCCGAGTACTTTTCCTAGTATTAATACCAAACGGATAGAGTAAGGTTTTTAGACTAGCTCACTAATTCAAGAATTTCGAAAAATTTCTATTTGAAATTCAATCGAGCAGAAAGAGATAATTGAATTACACTCCCTCTTTCATAAAATTTAAAGAAGAAATATTTTGAAAATTCGTTCATTTGAAACTTTCTGACAGTTGCCATTTGAATCATAAATTTTTCGAGAACAATATGCATTTGTTTTTTGAAAATGCAATGTTCTTTCGTTTATTTGAAAATTAGAGTCGAATGAACATGTCTACTCGGCCCTCTACCTAAGGGATGTATTCCGAAATTTAGATAGACTCCAAAAAACGCGAAGTTTGGAGAGATGTAACTAAGGGCATTGTTTCTCGGATCGTGGTTTTTTTCTACAGTTTTGAAATCGAAATCTTGAAGATTACAAGAAGCGTAATACGCGGAGACGTAAGAGCACAAACAAGCGATCAAGATTAGGCATATTAGTTAATGTCAAAATATAAAAAAGATGTATTAGTTAATGTCACAATACGAAAAAAGGCTTATCGCATGGGATGGAAACTCAATATAAAGGCAATATTGGCGGTGTATGTTGAGGTCAAAATGAGGATCACATGAAAAACACGAATTCGGACAGAAGCGGAATTGAAATTGGCGAGTCTAGTTTGAACTTCGATCGATACTGCAGTATGACTCATGTACGCCAGTTCGGAGGTGTGTCGAACGCGGAGCCGACGGGAAACTGAAAGCCTGCACACTCATTGCGGTGCCGACTTGGTTTTGCCGAGGGGCCGTGTTGTCGACGCTACCTCTTCATCAGATTGAGGAGCCGACATAAAGCCATCGCGGGGCCACTGCCTCACACACCACTTTTCCGCGATCGCGGAGCCTCCAATCAACTGCCGATACCCCATCGCGATACCAGCGAGGATCTCGGGGCTATCGCGAAACCAGCGGTACCAATTTTCTCAGAGATGATGCCTCCAAAATCGCTCACAACTCACTACGAACTGAGTTATAGCCTCTCAAGGATGCTGAATTTGAACGGCGAGAAGCTGGTGGACGAGTTGTCTCGAGCTTTTTTTTCGTTTTTCGCCGCCATCTTTTTGAAGCAGGTCACAATATAAAGCTAGACCAATAACAAAGTAAGACCATAGATTTTGAATAAAATCAATCGCACTTCTCTTCCATATTAAAATCGGAAGCTTGTCAATGGGGCGTGGCCGCCTTTTTCCTACCTTTTTCTCGCTTAAAGGCAGTGTTCACGATGATCATCCTCGTTGACTTTTCACAGTAAAATGATAGGGGAGAAGGATCCTAGACTCCCAGTGCCAAAGGAACGGTAGAAAACGAGCCAGGAGTGGCAAAATAACGGCTGCAAACAAGCGTTTTGGTGCCCCAGATCCGCCCCTATTAAGGAACAAATCGAGATTCAGATTACAGGAATGATCAATTGAAGGAAGTGCTGATAAGTGAGCTGTTTGCTTCATTGCACTGATAGGTATCATCCTTCTAGCTGTCAATTCCTCCACGCTCAAAAATCAACGTAAACAAGGGAGGGCCTATTTTGGCTCAAAAACGCGTCTTTCGTGTCCTTTCTAAGCATGCCTTGCTATATAGGGTGCCAGACCTTTCGTAAACCGTGGAGATATCGGAAGTGAAATTTATGGTGAGCACTGCCTTTAAGTGGGTGAATTGAGATTTCGCGCTTGGCAGGGTTACTAAGCGAGGCTACCGGACTATAATATCAAAAATTACCGTCGAGGTTTGACTGTGCCTTAATACTTTGGCGGCTGAGACAAACTGTTAAATAACAAAACTAAGCATTAGATAGGGAAAATATTCAAAACGTGAAATACGGTTCACAACGTTGTAGCAGTTTAAAAAGCACCTATTTTAAATAGGCTGCGCCCAGAATGACATTTTCTGCAATATCGAAACACTTTTATTGCGAATTTGGGCAAAAAAGGAGTGTAACCTCGGCATGGTTCCTAGTGATACTTTCATTCCCCATTGAAGGTTGGCGCAAGCTCGATGCTCTTATGTTATTGCATATGGCACCGAGTTTGCGCCAACCTTCGATAGGGAACGCAAAGCATCACTAGGATCCATGCCGACTGTAACGATAGTCTGGCCACAATGTCTTGCGCTTGCGCCTGCTGCGCAACCTGCCTGGAGGGTTACAGGCGAGGGAACCACAACCAGCTGGCTTCAATTAATAGCAATAGTTTGGATTTGGTGCATGCAGCTGCATCTCGAAGACGATGTTCACCCTTCTCTGGTGGTTGCAATTCATCCGAAATCCGGGCAGAAACGGATGGTCCTAGCGGTGCGAAATAGATCGAAATTAACCTTACATGTTCTGTGCAGGGTGATATAGAACAACGACAGTTCGTATCCAATGAGAGAACCGAACTCTTTTGAATCAAATTCTACATGCAATTTCTGAGATAGTGTTTCGCTCACATATGTACACTCAACCGGGAAGAGGCGCGATCAGTAGTAGATTGACTAGGTGAAAACTCTGGCTTGAAGTCAATGGGTTGCTGAAACAAATACAAAACAAGCAAACTTTATTCTTGCAATCGCTAAGCTAACAACCTAACAGGATATTCAATATTACTGACAACAAAAATACATTAAATCAGTGTAAAGCCGACTCGATGAACTTCGCCAACGTGATATCCTTTTGTGATAAACCGCCGCAGTCATGAGTGCTCAATGTGATGTCCACCTGTCAATAATGACAGAGAAAATTTTTTAAGAAAATCGGGCAAGCGTTGAGAGAAGAGAAAAATTCAAAATAAAAGCAATGCAAGTACTGCTGTCTTACCTTATTGTAGACATTGAACCACTCCGGATGATGATCCATTTTATCGGCTTTTAAAGCTACGCGGGTCATGAATCCAAATGCCTAGAGGGAAATGCAAATGTATTTTGAATAATATAGCATTAGGCAACAACCACACTCAAATGTGAGAGCAGGCCTCATATTTCAGTTTTTTTTTCCATAATTCTTCGACGAAGATAGGTACATACTCAGATACTCGCGGCTTAGTAAGGCAGCACGAGGAGATTACTAACGCAGTTACTCGTCGAGGTGTAAGCCCCTTTCGTTCCTCCAACTGCTGCCCAGGGCAGCACGTGTCATCTTGGTCCGCTCACTGTCCCAACTGCTGCTCGTATAGTGGCCCCACGTGCTGCTACAGTCGCCCCAACTGCTCCAGTCGTCTCTCCAGCTGCTGCTCCTCATTGTGGCCCCAACTGCCGTTGTTCTTTCCCCAACTGCTGTTCATCATGGCCCCATTTGCTGCTCTTCATTTATGATCTTTCCTTTCTTTCTAATAACCCTTCTCCCGCAGGGGAAATCTCGAGCTCAGCAGCAGAGCTGGGTCGACCTATCAAATAGAGACCTCATTGAGGCTCATTCATATCTACAACGGCTGATTCTTTCTTGATTATATCCATTGATCTTCGCGAAAGTTGAAGGAAATGATGCTGGCGCTACGGGCTGTCTGATGCCCACCCTAGGCGGCCTCGTATGTGGCACGAGTTTGCGAGGGCCGTTCAACACAGGCCTCGGTCAGTAGTGATTGTGAGTCTCCAAAAACATTTCTTGACACAGAATTTCTCTATACCTTGAACAAGAATTGATTTTCACTTGGTTTCGTGACTGTAGAAATGTGGATTAGGCGTGATAATCAGTTTCTCTCGTTTCGAAACAGGAATTATGCCTTTCTTTGTAGAAAAAGTTACATCCACATATTCCAAGAATAAAGTTCTCCTCAAAATATTCTTAAAGGCTGTGGTCACGATGAAAAACGTTATAGAAAAAACTACGAAAATCAGCTTAGATCAAAATCAGCTGAAAAAATATGAAGGTAGAGCGGTGAAAAACGGGCAAGAATTAGAGTTTCTAGGGCCCAAAGAAGCCGTTTCGTGCACACGTGCACAGCGATGAAGAAAAAGATCGCCGTCTCATGCCGAGCAGTCAAAAATCATCGACATTCAGAGAACGAAATAAATGCAAATTTAAGGAATAAAAACAGTTGAACAATGAAAGCATCACTTCAGTCAATGTTTTTGACTAGATGTGTACATAAATCCAAAGCTTCATTGATTGAAATTCAATTTCAAGCCAGCTGATGTTCTTGATATAGGAGGTCACCGATGCCGATGATGTGGAGTGGGCTCGTCCACCATCAAAAGACAACAAAGTTCAGGTTTCAAATTTGGCCCAAAACAGTGTTTTTTTCGCGTTTTTTTCTTATAGGTCCTATTACTCGAGACCCAGAAAAGGGTTTAGAGAAAAAAAGACGACAAGCATACTTGATCGCGACCACTGCCTTTAAGTCGCTGAAATTCACATTGTTTAGAGAAGTGTCCAGGGTTAAACGGAATTCAAATATCAGAGTATTTATTCATCATTTATTGATCTCCCTGTAAATGGTGATTTCTTTTCTTCCAAGAAACAACGATTTTAGAAATTCTTGAAAAATTTTTCTTTCTAAATTATTGTCGTGAACATTTTTCGGAAAGGTTCAAATTATTAATTTCATTGGAAAGTTGTTTTTGAAAACAGTCGGCTCTGAGAGAATCTTTCGCGCTAGCACCGTGATGCTTCCGCGATCCGCGATGGTACCGAGTTCGTCTCCCCGTAGTCCCGCGATCCGCGTCCGTTCCACAATAGTTACCCAATCGACCTATCCGTTGACTTTCTCGTGCTCGTACCGTAATGGTTCCGCGAACTTTACCTAGTTTACCGCGCTAGTACCCTGGTGAACTCGCGATCCGCGATGGTACCGAGATCGTTTCCCCTCGGTTCCGCGCTCTCATGCTCTGCAGACTTGTAAAGCAGCGTGAAATACGGCACGGGCAATACCTTATGACTTCGTGTTGATATGATAGGCAACACCCGTTCGGGTTGAAACACCGAGAGGGGATGGATGCGGTACGATCAGGGATGAATGCGGTACGATCAGGGATGGAGGCTGGCCGAATCTTGCGATCGTCCCGCGATAGTTCTGGGCTCGGATCATCGCTGTTCCGCGATTTAACACACCAAATACATAGATGTAAACGCGATTCGCCTTCAGGTTGAAACTGGTAGAATCTCGCGATCCTTGGGCTCGATTCCTCGCGGTTCCGAGGTGGAACATGGCGCAAGCATCGATAAACGAAAGCAGTGCGCTCTCAATTTGAGACTGGCAGAATCTCGCAATCCTTCCGCGATAGCCCCATGCTAGTATCCTCTCGGCCCCACCAGAAACCGAGCGGATTCTATCCGTGAACGATCGCGGGGGATTCTCTCAGAGATATTCCCCATTTCGCTTGATTTTTGGCAAACCATCGCCGCTCAGCACTTCAAAAATACAAGTCTTCGTCCAAAACCAAAACAATTGGCTTTTCTATGAAAAATGCGAGTAAAGTTTGAGTTCATGGAGACGCATTTCAGAGTGAGGAGGTGATTTTTTAAAGTTTCCGACTTACACCTTCCAGATTTAAAAAAAAAACACAAAATGCTGCAAATCTGGAAGAACACGCTAAATAAATCATTTTAGAGAAGGAAAATCTCTCGAATTTTTGGCCGGTTTAACAAAACCACCATCCGATGAGAATGACGAATCATCCCTTTGCCAGAATCATTCATCAGTTTTTAGCCGAGCTGAACCGTTCAAATTGCTCGCAAGGAACTACTTTTCTCGAGGGTGCCATTTTAAATTGACATTTTCTTCAGAGTGAAACTGCGTTTGATTTATAATCAGTAAAATACCAAAAGTTTTTTTGAAGACTCGATGCAACGAAAATGTGAATCTTGCATAAAAGTACCACGTTTGAAGAGGTCGCGCGCTGATAAAAGTGAGCTCTCCGCGCAATGGGTTGGCCGCCACCGCACGTTTAACCAGCGATAGAGTCCTATAAAGGCGACCAGTTGTAGATGAACTGGACGTGTTGAAAAATAGCTTCGAGCAGTTGGCAGTTAGTAGCGTCAGGTCGCGGCGAGTTGGCGATTGGATGGCAGCGTGCTTTGGTCGACGAAGTGCGGGCGGAGCCTGGTCTTTTAAGGCAGTGGTCGCGATCAAATATGCTTGTCGCCTTTTTCTCTCTAAACCCTTTTCTGGGTCTCGAGTAGTAGGACCTATAAGAAAAAATCGCGAAAAAACCGCTGTTTTGGGCTAAATTTAAAGCCTGAATTTTCTTGTCTTTTGATGGTGGACGAGTCCACTCTACATCATCGGCATCGATGACCTCTTATATCGAGAACATCAGCTGGCTTGAAAATGAATTTCAATCAATGAACCTTCGGATTTATGTACACATCTAGTCAAGAACATTGACTGGAGTGCTTTCTTTCATTGCTCAACTGGCTTTATTAGGTAATCTTGCATTTATTTCTTCCTCTGAATGTCGATGATTTTTGACTGCTCGGCATGAGACGGCGATCTTTTTGGTCGACGCTGTGCACATGTGCACGAACTGGCATTTTTGAGCCTTTAAATCTCTATTTCTAGCCCGTTTTTCACCGCGCGACCTTCATAGTTTTTCAGCTGTTTTTGATCTAAGCTGATTTTTGTAATTTTTTCGATAACGTTTTTCATCGTGACCACTGCCTTTAACTCAAACACAAACTGGCATTAAATTGACAAATTTTTGCTGCAGATTCACGGTTAGGAATCGTTTGACTTCAACCCCCTCTATTGTTTTTTGCGAGCAACAGATATTGGCACAGTCGATCTGATAACAAGACTGTCGAAAAAGTGTACAGCGGGGAAGGTGTGGAGAAACCATTCAGATGCACTCACTGATCCGGAAATTTGAAACCACGCAGGGTCGGAAAAATCGGCTAAGAACGAGCCCAAAAAGACCTGTGCGGCCCTAAACCTGAGTGTTCCTCTCACGCCACGCCCACTCCTTTCAACCGGTACCTAGCCGTAAACTACTGAAAACCCGGCCTTAGGGGTAACAACACACATCCAGGAGGTCACAGTCCACTCCGCTCAACAAAACTTACCCCATCTGATAATCGGTTGCCTTGTTATAGTCGGGTTTTCAGTCACACACTTTTATCGGTGGCCGTTGAGGAAGTGGGCGTGGCGTGAGCGGACATTAAAGTTTACGGCAGCGCAGGACTATTTTGTGCTCGTTCTTAGCCGTTTTTCAGCATTATTGATGCAGTGAGTCCCGGGTCTTTCGATTTACGTTGATAATCCAAACTGTTTTGATCGTGGAAACTGCTTTCAAAGTGTTCCAGGTGATATGATCCAGGTGATGTTCTATCTTTACTGTTGATGATGGCACCCTACCTGATTGTGAAAAAAAGATTTCTCGTAATATCAGCTCTTTTTTGATACTTCCCCAAGACGTCGTCAGACATTCTGCAAAACTTAAGTCTTCTTGCTCACTGACCTTTGACGGTATCCCCCAGATTATTTTTCGGTCCTGTACTAAAGAACTATCTCTGCCGTTAGCGCATATCTTCAACATTTCCCTGCGATTGGGTACTGTTCCGTCGCTGTGGAAGAAATCCATAGTCACGCCCATTAATAAAATTCCCAGCCTGCCTCGCCCTCAGACTACAGGCCTATTTCAATAACCAGCACTGCGTGTAAAATTATGGAAAAGTGTGTTAAAGAACGAATTGATGAATTTTCGCTACGCTTCAAAATACTTCCCGAGGAGCAATTCGGTTTCTGTGCCAATGCATCCACTACAGACATTTTGGTCGACTCCTTCCACCATTGGCTGTATCATGACTCGCTGAATCATGCGACAGATGTCGTTTTCTATGATGTCGCAAAGGCATTCGATACCGTAAGTCACACAAAATTACTTCATAAACTGAGCAATATAAGTATAAGGGGTAATCTTTGGTGCTGGTTGAGATATTTTCTCAGTGACCGACAATTCTGCGTTAAAGTGAGGAATTCGATATCATCAAATCGTTCAGTTGGAAGCGGGGTTCCGTAGGGCAGTGTTCTTGGTCCACTTCTTTTCAATATTTTTTTTGCATGATCTGCCATCAGCTTGCAGAGTGAATCCTACCGTTAGTATTAAAATGTTTGCTGATGATGTTAAAATGTACGTATCTTATGATACAGAAGGCAAAGACGAGGCACATGCTCTCTTGCAGGATTCAATTTCGGAACTCGTTCAGAATAAGCATAACTGGCAGCTAAAACTCTCCCTGACAAAAACTTGTGTTGTCTGTCTATTTGGGGAGCCGGAATCCTAGGTTACCGTACTTTCTGCACCCAGGTGCTATCATCAACGCTGTTTCTGTGGTGAAGTATCTGGGGATACTAGTTGATTAAAACCTCTCTTTTGACATGCACATATCGAAAACAATAGACTGCAAGAATTGCAATGTTTCGATTGCTGAGGAGTTTCCACTTGAGTGATCCGCTCATCCTACCACGTTTGTTCAAGACTTATGTGCGACCTCTCATCGAAAACAACGTAGTCGTTTGAAATCCTTACAAAAAGAGAGACATTGATGCCCTAGAGAACGTGCAGCGCTTGTTCACCAAAATTGTCTACTTGCGTTGCTTTCGAGTTGGTTCTGCCAATTTGCCTGCTTACAGTAGTCGAATTAAGGCACTAAAGCTGGAACTCTTGAAGGATCGACGCTCTGCCTTTGATCTAGTGCTTTTGAATAAAATGTGGAGACTTGAGCGTAGACTAAGACTTTCAAAGTATGGAGTTTTTAGGCCCAATAGAGGGAGGGTGTACAGCTTTGAGTTTCAAACTCCATTTACGAAAAATTCTCGGTTATCAAACTCCTATTTTTATCGATGCTCCAGAATACTACGTATGCTTCCAGCAAATTTCTTCGAGAAAAAAGTGAAGTGTGAAAGCAATTCTGCGGGATTCTTCTATTGCCGCTGTGCTATGAAGATGTGGTTTGGCAATGCTGCGGTGAAGAAGACTCACTTGATGAATAGATCTTACGATCTCCAACTGAAGTGCACTCAGCTGTTGACAACACCTGGCACATTCAATATTTTAACGGAATGATAACGATGGAAAGAAATTTTATGACCTATATCAAAATTAGGGGCGCGGTGATGCTAAGTGGCGATGAATCCTTTGTTTGGGCCACCCGCTTTTCCGTGCCGCCGCCTCACTGCTACTCGGTTGCTCCTGATGGGAGTAGCTGCTTACTTTAATTGACTGTGGTATGTAGAGGTGCGAGCGGCTAAAGGGTTACTTTATACGAAATACGGTCCTTACTGGCGGTTGGAGCCACCACTGGTATCAGTAACTCCACGCTACCTCACCAATTTGATTTAACGATTTTAGTGTTTGTGTGCCGGGTGGGGCTCAGCTGATACGCTTCAGTTCTTTCGTTTCTTTCATGTTGTAACCTCTGCACAAGAGGGTCACATCTACTTAGGTGGATGTAGTTATATAAATAAATATAAATATATGGCTGACGATCGACTGATTGTGTTGACACTAAACCCCTTCTCAGGAAGTGGGCATGTTTATGTTCTCAAAAGGAAAGAACTCTCCATGTTGATTATGAGTATGGTCGTAGTTACCTAAGGGACCACTTCACACAAAGCAGCAGCTGAGGCGACGAATGGAAGGCAATGGCAGCACGTGCTCCTCGAGCAGCAGCTCGTCCCCTTGTGCTGCTCTCGCTATTCTAGTAGAAATGAGAGTTAGTTGTGCTCCATGACAGCCCACGATCGTGTGAGATGAAGACCGTTTGATTGCTTCAATTATATACACGTTCGGGGAGAAAATGTAAAAAGGTGAATTGACATATAGCTATCCAGCTGCTCGTACAATACCGCGCGTATCTTTTGGTCATCCGGCGCGCTAGGGCGCCGGAGCGCGCCCGTTTGGCGTCGTTTCTCTATAACTCGGTTCAAAGTTATCTATTTCAAAAATAAAGGTTAGATTTGAAATCAGCATGTAAAAAACAACCTAGTGAACGTCCACATTTTTTGGAAAATCTCATAGGAGGGAATTTGGGTTACGGTAGCTATCAAATGTTTCCTGTGTCCGAAAGGATTGGCGATAGAAAGTAGTAGTATATGGTTTTTCCACATTGTTTTGTATTTATCACATCCGTATACTGTTTTTCAACCTCTAAGTTCCTGCCGGAACGTTCAGTCACCAACCTACCAAGACATTATTATACAAAAACCACTATTGCTAATCATGCATGGATGGGAAAGTTATCGAACTACTAATTTCCTCCATATTGGTGAGTATTTTTGGAACAAAATGCAACACTTCATTGAGAATTTAGATTGCAAGAAGTCAGTCCGACATCGCGTCTTTAAGATGAGTCAATTTTTTCGTTTTCGAATTTAAAAAGGCAAGTTCCATGGCAAATTTTACTATACATGTGAAAATAGCAGCAATGCAGTTCTTGACCTTTCTAATTGCGAGATGAAATCAGGTTAAAAATGAGGTGTGTATGAAAATCTTTCAAAGAATCAACAATTGAGAATATTTTCAATTTTTTATAGAAATTGAAATTTCATTAAAGTTCCCGAATTCCATTTTTATACTAAAAACTTTCTAGAACCTGACGCATTTTTGAACAGCGCATGAAAACGCTTGAGAATGGTTTCAACGATGTGGAACTTTCCGAAACATTTGTAATTTTTCAGAAAAAAGTAAAGGAATTTCAAAATTAGAATTTTCATTGAAATTTCCTTGTTTGGACTCCATCCCAGACGCCTCCTGAAATTACTCATATTTCAAAGTCCACTCATAATATTCTGAAAATACAAGTTAATCCGCCACTTTATCGGCCCCAAAATGTGCTAGCCGCTAAGGTCTCACCAGCGACCTTTGCGTAGAGCCATGTTTAGAGGGCTCTCGCGCCCGCTCCAGACCCTGTCAGTCGGAATTATCCCACTGTCCTAGACTGACCTAAGAGCAGTTCTGGAAACGCCCTGACTCCCCCATCAATACCCCTTTGAGCTTCAGAAAGCGTTCACGGTTGAGCTCAAAAACAAACGAAATTACGGGTGATACAATTACAGGAAAACATTAAAACAGTGCAGTGAAAGGGTAATAGTGGGAAGTGCTCCAATAGTTGATATCGGCACTTTATGGATCGATCAGTGGTCTCAAATCCTTCCCATGTCTGGTAGGTATGACGCAGTAATCGGCATGCCGGACCATCATAGCATTCAATTGAAGACGGGGTGCAGTGCAAGTTTGGAGCAGTTGGTGTGCGCGCCGTCACGAGGTGAACTGCGCGGGTTCAATTCTCGCGTATGCTCGTGGTTTTTGCACTTAACGGCGCCTGTTTCTTTACTTCATAGGTTTGATAGCTCACATTAACACGTGCAGATTGGAGTAGTTGGCGTGCGCGCCGTTGTGGTAAGAGTGTCGCACGTTCGTTTCTCAAGCAGCTTTGTAGTTTTTGCGTTGAACGGTGTTTCATCGTGACAAATGTGGAAGAAACATGGCATTGGTATTCGTGGTCATTTCTTTTCACGATATGTTTCTCGTGTTGTTGTGAAAACACGAGAGGGTTTAGTACCAGCCGCAGACACTCGTCTTTGTTTGGGCTGGAGTAGTTTTCGGGCCCCTCTATCGAAAAATGGCCTTGTTTTGGGTTCAGTCGGAAATCAATTTTTTTGGGATTTTTGTGAACGAGTCTGGGCTATGAAATGTCAAATTTCAGATAAATTCAAAATATGTTCACTATTCGATTGAGAACAGAAAAAATATACCCCAGCCCCCAAAGGGGGGTCTCTATTCATAAACCAGCGTAGATTATTAGTTGCGATTAGCTTCTCAGAGTCCACATTAATAAGTCGCGATTTCGGATTACTCAATTTTCGTTCCAAGCCAACCTCTGAGACCGTCTTTGAACATATTCGAAACATTTTTTGTGTACTGTAACAACCTCAATTTAGAGCTTTATTGGTTATGAAGAAGCGTCAAAAGGGCTCTCTGAAGTAGGCAGTTCGTCATGGTACCATCAAAACTGACGCGGCCCAATCGCCACTAACAACTTTGATTTTGTTTTCAGGTCTATCCCGACTTCTTGACGAATTTCGGATTACAGCGAGTTTCTTCACACATTCTTTTTTTCGAAGACAAGCTGCTCACCGCATCGTCAAGATTTGGACCTCTCCAAATACTATTTCGGTCAACAAAAATCACAGGAAATTGGTCGATTCGGACGAAGTTGAAAAATACTGGTGCGCCAAATTCTGCTCCAGAATACTGCATTGGGTTCAAAACCAGAAAAAATGGTTGTGGCAGTAACTTTTCTAATTCCCGAAACCCGTGGTGAGCAGATAGACCCAAAAACTATTTTCTGTGATCTTCGTTTATGGCGAACTGTCTAGTTCAGAGAACCCTTCTGACGCTTCTTTATAACCTATAGAGCTCTAATTCGAGCGTGGTAAAGTACACAAAAATGTTTTTGAAGATGTGTTCGAAGCCGCTCTCAGAGCTCGGCTAAGAACGAAAATTGGGGAACCCAAAATCGCGACCCATTAATGTAGAACACCAGAAGCTAATAGCAACTAATAATTTACACTGATTATGAATTCAGACACCCATTTGAGGGCTGGAGTATATTTTTTTCTGTTCTCAATCGAATAGTGAACATACTTTAAATTTATCTGAAATTTCACATTTCATAGCCCAGACTCGTTCACAAAAATCGCAAAAAAACTCCAGCTCAAAGACGACAATCTGCGGCTGGTACTAAACCTTCTCGTGTTTTCACAACAACACGAGAAACATATCGTGAGAAGAAATGACCACGAATACTAATGCCATATGTTTCTTCCGCATTTGTCACGATGAAACACCATTCAACGCAAAAACTACAAAGCTGAATGAGAAACGAACTTGCGACACTCTTATCACAACGGCGCGCACGCCAACTACTCGAATCTGCACCTGTTGATGTGAGCTATCAAACCTATGAAGTGATGAAACAGGCGCCGTTAAGTGCCAAAAACGCAGGCATACGCGAGAATTGAACCCGCGCAGTTCACCCCCTGACGGCGCGCACACCAACTGCTCCAAACTTGCACTGTACCCCGTCTTCAATTGAATGCTATGATGGTCCGGCATGCCGATTACTGCGTCATACCTACCAGACATGGGAAGGATTTGAGACCACTGATCGATCCATAAAGTGCCGATATCAACTATTGGAGCACTTCCCACTATTACCCTTTCACTGCACTGTTTTAATGTTTTCCTGTAATTGTATAACCAGTAATTTCGTTTATTTTTGAGCTCAACCGTGAACGCTTTCTGAAGCGCAAAGGGGTATTGATGGGGGAGTCAGGGCGTTTCCAGAACTGCTCTTAGGTCAGTCTAGGACAATGGGATAATTCCGACTGACGGCGTCTGGAGCGGGCGCGAGAGCCCTCTAAACATGGCTCTACGCAAAGGTCGCTGGTGAGACCTTAGCGGCTAGCACGTTTGGGGGCCGATAAAGTTGCGGATAAACTTGTATTTTCAGAATATTATGAGTGGAGTTTGAAATATGAGTAATTTCAGGAGGCGTCTGGGATGGAGTCCAAACAAGGAAATTTCAATGAAAATTCTAATTTTGAAATTCCTTTATTTTTTTCTGAAAAATTACAAATGTTTCGGAAAATTCCACACCGTTGAAACCATTCTCAAGCGTATTCATGCGCTGTTCAAAAAATGCGTGGAGTCCTGGGAGATTTTTAGTATGAAAATGGAATTCGGGAACTTTAATAAAATTTCAATATCTATAAAAAATTGAAAATATTCTCAATTGTTGATTCTTCGAAAGATTTTCATACACTACCTCATTTTGAACCTGATTTCATCTCGCAATTAGAAAGGGCAAGAACTGCATTGCTGCTATTTTCACATGCCTGGTAAAATTTGCCATGGAACCTGCCTTTTTAAATTCGAAAACGAAAAAATTGACTCATCTTAAAGACGCGATGTCGGACTGACTTCTTGAAATCTAAATTCTCAATGAAGTGTTGCATTTTGTTCCAAAAATACTCACCAATATGGAGGAAATTAGTAGTTCGATAACTTTCCCATCCATGGATGGTTAGCAATAGTGGTTTTTGTATAATAATGTCTTGGTAGGTTGGTGACTGAACGTTCCGGCAGAGACTTAGAGGTTGAAAAACAGCATACGGATGTGATAAATACAAAACAATGTAGAAAAACCATATACTACTACTCTCTATCGCCAATCCTTTCGGACACAGGAAACATTTGATAGCTACCGTAACCCAAATTCCCTCCTATGAGATTTTTCAAAAAATGTGGACGTTCACTAGGTTGTTTTTTACATGCTGATTTCAAATCTAACGTTTATTTTCGAAATAAATAACTTTGAACCGAGTTATAGAGAAACGACGCCAAACGGCGCGCTCCGGCGCCCTAGCGCGCCGGATGACCAAAAGATACGCGCGGTATTGTAGCTGTCCAAATGGACCACTTCGAGCAATGTTACCACACTACGATTGCCACAAAAAAAGGGCAGTAGCTGAGGCGGCGAATGGAGGACGAGCGCAGCACGTGCTGCAAAGAGCGGCACAAAGGCATCTAGTGCTGCTCAAGCAGCAGCTCTTCCCCTCGCGCTGCCCTCGCTATCCTCGTCGAGTTGAAAGTCGATTGTGCTCCATTACGACCCCGCGATCCTCTGAGTAAGAGTACAGAAACTCATTTCGCATTAGTAGAAGGGAACGATAATTTATCCGCTCAAGAAAACGAGGAACCTCATTGAAATCCTTGAACTGGAAGTTCTTCTGCACGGCGTCACGCCCTTCGACAAGTTTCCATCCTTGCGTCAGTAGTGGACTCAGGACCTCTTTGCGTTCTTCGTCTGTGAGTTTCTGAAGAAGACGATGCTCGGATTTTTCACTGATATTTCCAAGTCTATGTACAGTGGCGGTAATGTATTCAAGGCCAAATGAGCTTATTCCTATTTGGCGCCTGTAATTTCAATATCACAACGTCTTGAAGTTCAGCTTGGGGAGTGGTAAGACGGCGGAGATACAATTGCAAAGCGCAGTAGCGTGGAATGACGACAGGTGTAGAGGCTGGTACGGGACTATAGAATGCTGGACATACAACGATTTCCTAGGTAGCAGCTTTGCCCGATAAAAATAGAGGGCGAAATCTTGGAAGCACAGCGCAACATTACTATAACCTACATTTTCAAATGAAATGGTAACGCGACGCAACGGCCTGGAACCAATGTCATATTTCTGAAAATTTAGCTTCCTGGCAAAAGTAACGATTTGGTAATGTAAAAAAAAAGTTTCAGAAATGTCTTGAATTATCTTAAAAAGTAATTTGGCGTAAAATAGCCTGAAGTAGTAAAATAGCTAGGAAATGAAGTGAAATGACTAAAAGTACGATTTGGCTGTCCATAATAGACTAACTAGTGATAAGCAAAAACAGAGGGATCAGATTTTACAAGCTTCTCCGTTGAACTTATCAAAGCAAAATCAAGCGCGCAACGGAAACATTAAGCCAATTTCAAAATCTGTAATAAGGGAATCAGCATAGGTCCAGCTAGGTGAACGCAACGCTCCATTCCATATCGCGCTTGAATTCGCTTTAATAGGTCTAACGGAGAAGCTTGTAAAATCTGATCCCTCTGTCTTTACTAATCGCTATTGGTTTAATATGAACAGCCAAATCGTATTTTTAGTTATTTCACTTCATTTCCTAGCTATTTTACTACTTCAGGCTATTTTACGCCAAATCATTTTTTAAGATATTTCAAGACGTTTCTGAAACTTTTTCGACTCATAAATAGCATTACCAAATCGTTACTTTTGCCAGGAAGCTAAATTTTCACTCAACGATTTCCAGTTTGGAAAGATGAAACATCTAACAGACGATTTTCTCGTATGAGTGCAACTTCTGAAATTTGTGACGCACAACCATAAAAAAACCCCCACTCATCGCCGCATTTGGCGCAACAGGTGAAAAATCGATAGTATTGATCATAAATATTCGATTTTGCATGATGAAAAGAATTTCCCGGATGTAGGTATGGAGCTTCGGGAAGGATGGCTTTCGTAAACAAAATTGATGATAACAAATTGATAAAGAGGGTGGGTATAAAAGGAGTGGAGAGCGGTATGTCTTCATTCACATAGCGTCCTTCTCTAGGGGTCAGCAGTTGAGGATCTGCCTGGACTAGGAAGTAGGAAAATAGTACCACCGGTGGTGAAGATATAACAAAATCGGAGTAAAAACTTAGATTTTTTTATAATTATAGAACCGTGTCGAAGATGGGCCATCCTTCTCAAAGCTCGATACCTACATTCGAATTTCCCAAGCGAGGTCCTTAGACCATCAACAATCAACACTCGTTACGGCAGTTTGTGCAACAGGCAAAAAATCGAGATTATTTATTAGTATTAATCGATAATGTTCGATGAGTAAAATTCACAGACCAAGAGATCCATACCCATCAACAATTACAAGTCCTCGTCGCATTTTGTGGAATAAGCGCTAAAATCTATAATATTGATTATCGATCGATGACGTGTCATGAGTACGAAATCTGGCAAGTTTAGTACTTACCCCCAATGACCTATGTTAATTGGCTGCGGATCCACCCACATACCCTGCTCTCCACAGCCGTAACATGCCCCAGCAGTTTCGCGCTCTACGGCTAATTTAGTATATAAGCCCACGATTTCGAGGTACCCTTCAAAGTAAAGGTATCAAGTTCAAATTGGAATAGGAGCGACCTGCATCCATTTCTAGCCTCCTGTCCAAAAATGAGCTTCCTAGCTCAATTTTAAGTGTACCCACAAGATCGTGAACGCCAACTGAAAAAAAAAACGAGATTAACACCAAAATCGAGCGGTTTTTTTAATTTTCTCGAAAACCAGCAAACCATTCCAAACCATTTTTGGGGGACATTACCAACTTTTTGCGCTCTATTCAATGCAATTTCTCTGAGAATTTTGCATAGCGATGGCACTGAAATGCAGCTTTTGCGCGATATAGCATCGCTACGGCACTGAAATGCAGCTCCTTCGCGAAGTAGCATCCCTATGGCATCGAAATGCAGCTCTTCCGAGGAATAGCACAGCTCTGGCATAACAAATCCTGCAGTGCGCGAAATAAAATCGCTATGGCATCGCTATGGCATTGCTATCTTGAACTTGTTGAGAATTGAGTTTTTTCTGATATAAGTATCATGCTCAGAGTAAACAAACCGAAGGGTATAAAAGGCGCTTCATCTAACCGAATCCTCACTCGGCATTTCGAAGCCGATCCTGGAAGGTGACTTCAAGTCACTTTCGAAGGATCACTTAGAACCGAAGAATAATTTATGGCAGCTGAGGGGATGGTCCCACGGCTATGGGGGGGGGTGGTCACGCACACGGAGACCGTAGTGGGAACCCAACCCATTGACAAAACCCACATGTGACATTTGAATAACTCACGTGTGGCATTGAAATAGCCCACATGTGGCATCGTAATAGCCCACATGTAGCATCGTAATAGCCCACATGTGGCATCGTAATAGCCCACATGTGGCCGGCTAGGCCACATGCGGGATATTACGATGCCATCGCGATGCAAATTTTCTCAGAGTTAGAGCTAATTTCTAGGTTCACTCTGAACTTAGATTTCGAAAAAGCGGTTGTGTGCTCGGCCGCTTCGCACGCACCACAGTTAGGGTATGTCTGCGGCGCCACGTTTCACCATCTATCCCTCACTCACCCTTCGCGGCGAAGGCTCGCTGACTTGGGGCCACCTCGATCAGGGGTGTGCGGAATTTTTTTTCAGAACTACAAGACAGAAAAGCTAGTTTGGAAGAAAACAGAAAAAAACCTCGAAAAATGGGCAGAAAACAGAAATCAGAGCATTTTCGAAGAATCAATAAGAAATGTTCAACGTACACAGTAGCAGAAATTTCCCAAAATTGAGCTTTCCAGACATTTTTGGCGTACCGTGTCAGCAGTGAAGAAAAAACACGAAATTAGCAAAACTTAAAGCAACTAATAAACTTCATCGTTAAAAAAGTGGCAACAACTCGAATTAATGAGTACTCGGCGTGGCTGGTATTAACTATGACAGTACTGACTACGAAAACTACCCAGTCAGGATCGAATAATGAAATTATCCAAGCCACCCTCGCTTGAGACTATTCAGGCTATTACCAAACATTGGTCCGACCCCCCACCCAAGGCAAGCGATTTGCTCAGCCCCCCCCCTGGGAAAAAGTGATAAGTGATGGCGACGACCGGGGGGGGGGGCTCCTCACTTCGTAAATCAAGACCTGATATAGCAATAAATAAATGCTTTAATCGAAAGCAGACAAAAACAACTCTCCTACGACAATGACACCAAATCTTTGTTCAATGGCTGAACATTCATTAGTGCCCTGAGGGCACATAGGTGCGGTTTCAGGCATGAAAACCCCACTTAGTAATTGGATATCTAGACGTGAAAATGCAACCGAAATTTCATGAATGTAGCTTCAATACGAACAGCGCTACATAGGGTGGGCGGAGCCTGTTTTTATGTCCTGAGGGCACATAGGTGCGGTTTCAGGCATGAAAACCACACTTAGTATTGGCTATCTAGATGTGAAAATGCAGCCAGAATTTCATGGATGTAGCTTCAATATGAACAGCGCTACATAGGATGGGCGGAGCCTGTTTTATGCCCTGAGGGCACATAGGTGCGGTTTCAGGCATGAAAACCCCACTTGGTAATTGGCTATCTAGACGTGGAAATGCACCCGAAATTTCATGAATGTAGCTTCAATACGAACAGCGTTACATAGGGTGGGCGGAGCCTGTTTTTATGTCCTGAGGGCACATAGGTGCGGTTTCAGGTATAAAAACTGTTGTAGACGGCCGAGCCGCTGCAGACGAGCGAACTAATGGTTTATTAGTCACTGAAGAACTGTCACAAACAATGGTGATTGAGGCGCCCTCCTGACTACATCGTAGCCGGCGCGGGTTTGACGGGCTCGGTTAACATAGCTATTACGAGAGGCATTGCAAAACAACAATGACAGTGAAAGGTCACAATGGTCATAGAGCATGTAAACACAAACATAACACAACTAGGGTTATTATTGTTCCTACAACACCTCCCCCCTTAAGTATCACACGTAGGTCTTCCTGGACGGGTTGACGACCATTCGCGATGGAGGTTGGCGGTTCCGTGTAGAACGTCGTGGTTGTTGACGTGCGGAATGCGATGTTAATGGTGTGGGTGGTGGTGGTGCGTCAGATTGAGCACTGTGATTGAACAGAGGTGAATCGTATACTTCCAAGAGTTTGTTCGTTAATGCAGCGTCATCTCTTGGTCGTAACTGATTGATGTGGCGCTTCCATTGTTCCGATCCGCAGCGCACTATGTAGGTAGAGCTCCCGGTACGACTGAGAACGATGCCAGGTGCCCAAGTACGCTTCTGTGTGCGGTAGTCTTTGGCGTACACAGCGTCGTCGACATCGAAGTGACGACTTCGAGCGCCATGTCGACGGTTGTATTGCTGCTCCATCTTGACGTCTCGTAGTCCATGAGTGACGTCACTGGGGAACAACAGGTCGAGTTCGGTTCGCGATCGACGTCCCAGGAAGTTTTCGGCTGGGGAAAGTTGGTTTGGTCCCGTTGGACACGGCGTCGATCGGTATGCCATGAGGAACGTTTGGAGAGCATCTGGCGTAGGTTCCTCCCCCTTCAACTTTGCGAGTCCTCGCTTGAAGGTATCCACAAAGCGTTCGGCTTGTCCGTTGCTTTGCGGGTGAAAGGGTGGCGAACGGAGATGAGTAATGCCTCGAGAACGGCAAAACGTCGCAAACTGTGAGGACGTGAACTGCGTGCCGTTATCGGTGACAAGTGTCTCCGGATTACCGAACTGTGCGAAGATTTTCTTCATCGCTAGAATAGTGGCAGATGACGTGATTGAAGTCATGTGGACGATTTCTGGCCACTTGGAATACGCGTCTACTATGATCAAGTAGAACTGTCCTTCTAGCGGTCCGGCAAAGTCTGCATGTACTCGTGTCCACGGAGACACCGGTTTCGGCCAGGACTGCAGTTCAGCTTTTACAGGATCTTTGGAAGCTGTTGCACACTTGCTGCAAGTCCTAACAAGGGCTTCAATGTCTTTGTCCAGTGTCGGCCAATAGACGTGACTACGTGCCAGCATCTTCATCCTTGTCTGTCCAGGATGGGCCTTGTGAAGCGTCGAGAGTACACGGCGTTGTAGTGATTTTGGGATCACTATTCGAGAAGCAGTGATGAGACAGTCGTTCACGGTCGTTAAAGTGTCTCTACGGTTGTAGTAGTGCCACAAAGGAGAATCGCGGTTGAGCTTGGGCCAGCAACTGGATTTCGTGTAGTCGATCACTTGCTTGATCAGACTATCTGCTAACGTAGCGGAGAGCACAGATTCGGCAGAAACTGAAAGATGACGACAGTTGTCTGCGAACTCGGCTGTGATATCCTCATCAACAGAGGCTATCACGTAGTCTTCCGATTCGAGAGAATGTGATGCTATGAGACGTGAAACAGCATCGACTAGTCCGAAATCTCTCGAGTTGACGTAGTCAACGGTTAAGTCATAGTTGAGTAGTGTAGTGGCCCAACGCTGAAGACGGTTGGCACTGCATACCGGTATTCCTTTCTTGCTCCCAAAGATCGAAAGAAGTAGTTTGTGGTCAGTCTTCAACGTAAAGTGACGCCCGTGCACGAAACGGTGGAATTTCTGAACGGCAAAGATGAGAGCCAGCGCTTCCTTTTCTATCTGGCTGTAGTTCTTCTGCGCAGAGGTCAAGCAACGACTTGCGTGGTAGATGACCTTCTGGGATCCATCAGCGAAGCGATGTGACAGTGTTGCTCCGATCCCGTAGTTTGAAGCGTCTGCAGCGACAATGATTGGTCGACTCGGATCGAAATGTGTCAGCAGTAGATCTGAGTTCAATGTCGCTTTGATTTTGCAGAAGAGTGATTTGTCCTGCAGTGCTCACGTATAGACGGCGTTCTTCTTGTAAGAGAGTCCAACGGTACGCGTAGATTGTGCAAATTTTTGACGAGTGTTCCATAGAAGTTGACGAGTCCCAGGAAAGCACGGAGCTGGCTTATGTTCCTCGGTGATGGCATCTCTTGGATCGCTCTGATCTTTGCAGGAACAGGACGGCGTCCCTGAGCGTTGATGACGAAGCCCAGATAAGTGATTTCGGTCTGCAAGAAGAAGCACTTCTCTAGCCGAACACGGAATCCATAGTCTTGGATCCTCTGGAACACGGCTTCGAGGCGACTGTTGTGTTCCTCGATGGTGCTACCCGTGACCAGTATGTCGTCGAGGTAGGCAGCAGTTCCTTCCAAACCAGCAGTCAGGGCATCGATATGCTGTTGGAAGATGCCTGGAGCAGGCTTGACTCCAAAAGGTAGTCGATTGAAGCGGTATAATCCTCTGTGAGTGTTGATGGTCAGCAGAGGTTTTGAGTCGTCGTCCACTTCCAACTGAAGGTACGCTTCTGCGAAGTCACGCTGCGAGAAGTATCGACCTCCATTCAGCTTTGTGAAAATGTCATCCGGTGTTGGAAGTGGATGCTAGTGCTGCTCAAGTGCATCATTCAATCCTGTTGAAAAATCTGCACAGAGTCGAATGGTTCCGTTCTTCTTCTGAACGTTGACGATGGGTGCGGCCCATATTGAGTAATCTACGGGCGATAACACGTTGGCAGCCACCAGACGGTCGACTTCTTGAGTGATACGCGGCAGAGCTGCTTACGGGACAGGTCTAGCCTTGCGAAATACAGGCTTGGCATCGGGCTTCAGCACGAGTTTTGCTTTCGACTTTGTGCATCGCCCTAATCCTGGTGCAAACACTGAGGCGAACTGCTTTTTCAAGTGAGCAGTTAGTGTTTGATGCGGTGTAGAGAGTGTCGACGATGATACGTTGCAAATGGAGCCTTCAGCCAGAAGACGATACAGCGACTCGTGTTGGGCTATCCAGTCAATACCCAACAAAGAAGCAGTGTCAGCAACGTAACATGTACCCTATCCAGGGTGTCCGTCAATGTCGAAGTTGCATTCGCATCTTCCGCGAACCTTGATCGAATTGTGGTTTGTGGACTTTAGAGTGACCAGAGATGGCAGCAACTTCGGTCGGCCAATTGCTTTCCAATCGGCTTCGCTGAGTAATGTGACATCGGCTCCAGTGTCGAGACGCATCCGTATCCTAGTACCATTGATCTGTACTTTCCGATAGATACGTTTGGCTGGAGCGATATCTGATGACGTAGAGGCGATAACGACGTTGTTCGTTCGCCGTTGCTTCGTTTTCGAATTCTGTGTTTTCTTCGTCTTGAAGTTCTTGCAGAATCCTCTTTTGTGGCCAGTGACTTTGCAGTCGTGACATGCTTTGTTGATGAACGTGCATTCTTTAGCCCAATGATTTCCACCACATCGGAAACATGGAGAAGGCGGTTCACGATCCCGACCTGTCTTCGAGTTGACAGCATTGATGCTGGATCGTGGTGATGATGTTGACTGTTCGAGAAGAGCAGCGTCTTGTCGAATATCAATGAACTGCTGAATCTCAGAAGTGAGATCTTTCAGCGTAGTCTGTGGATTGTTCTCCATTTTGCGTAGCGCACGGGCACGGATATCAGCATCCGTTGGAGAGGCAAGCCCACAAATCCAGACGAGACACTTCATTTGCTCGGGAGTGACGTCGTTGAATTTTGCCATCTCATGCCGTCGATTGACTAGTCCTGTGTAGTCACGCAGCGTCTCGCCATCACGTTGTGTCTTGAGATAGGCGTAACGACGGGCAAAGATCGACGTGTTATGTCCGAAAAACTCCTTCAGAGTCTTCACAGAATACGACAAGGATACATCAGAAGCTTTCAGAGGCAGAATGTGGCTCGTGAAGCGTGCGTATGTCACAGCATCCAGCTTGGAGACAATTAATCTAGCTCTCGCAGAGTCATCCAGAGTGACGTCATCCTTGGAAATGACGTCTTCGTATCGGTTGTACCACACGTCGAATGTGCAGCCGTTGTCCGGGTCATAACTGAACTCGGGCAAGCGCGTCGACAATGAGTTTGTGACGAACTCTGTGGTAGTGACTGGAGCGGTCGAAGCAGATGGTCGTATGTTAGAGACCATGCCCTCCATGCGAGTCATCATCTCGTTGAACATCTAAAGCTGAGATTTAGCTTGAGCTTCCAGAATCATACGGAGCGTTTCAGCATCCATGTCTAGATTCTGACACGTGACTGTTGCACGTTCACGATGCTCGTCTTCAGATCGAGATCAGATCTGGCACTCTACCTGCAGTTGAACCTGTGCGAAGGTCAACGTCGAGCTGGTTGAGCGATTTGATCGGCTGACACAGGTTCAATACCTGTCTATGTCAGGCGTCGATCAGCTGACACAGGTTTGCGACCTGTCTTGGTCAGCGGCGACGGCAGGAACTCGACCGGGCTCAAAAAATGAGCCGGGTTGCTCGATCAGCTGTTCGACCGGGATCTGGGCGAGATCCGGGGCTGATTGGGTGACGTTGAGCGTTGATATCCTTGATCCTGATCGCCAGTTGTTGTAGACGGCCGAGCTGCTGCAGACGAGTGAACTAATGGTTTATTAGTCACTAAAGAACTGTCAAAAACAATGGTGATTGAGGCGCCCTCCTGACTACATCGTAGCCGGCGCGGGTTTGACGGGCTCGGTTAAGGCCCTAGTTATACACCGGCGGGACGCTGCGGAAATAGCAAGACAACTATCACTTATATGCGCCCTAACTGTGCTCAGGCATTCCAAAAGGAACAGTAGTCGTAGAAAAACACGCCGGAAGCCCGCACAGAGCAGTTATACACGCCGCGGCACCGTATACTGTATCCTTGCGGGACCTGCCCTGTTGGAAATTTGCCAATTTCCACCAGCTGATTATTTTTCAGATTTAAAATTGGTAAAACATCACCGTTACGCCATAGCGAGCATTGTAATGACGAGAGGAATTGATTATTAGTGATATTCTGCAAGTAAAAAGTGTCAGAAGCGAAAAAACCGATAAAATACCATTAAAAACGCCTGGGAAATTTTTGTCTGCAGTATTGCGTCAAAGACGCCAAGGACGCAACATTGCAGACGAGTCCCTAATTCACGCAGCATGCGGCAGCAATGTCATCGCGAGACGTTTTCATTCCGCTGGTGTATAACTAGGGCCTAACATAGCAATTACGAGAGGCATTGCAAAACAGAGAAAGGTCACAATGGTCATAGAGCATGTGAACACAAACATAACACAACTAGGGTTATTATTGTTCCTACAACAAAAACCACATTTAGTAACTGACTATCCGGATGTGAAAACGCACCCCAAATTTCATGGACGCAGTTATAAGCCGAACAGTGCTACATAGGGTGGGGTCCATGAAAAGTTGATAGCTGTTAAGTATCTAACGAAATTTGAATTAGGGAGTTTGGCGTTGCTACAACTCAGGCAAACTTGGGATCGGAGCGCCGTAGAATACGTCAGATATGGATCGGGCTGGCGGACAGCCGGTGCACCTGTCGAAAATGTCAGCGCTGGCTTTTGGCCGGCAGAGTGTGCAAGCGCCGGCCTTCTGCCGTCAGCATTATCGACATGTTCGAGGGCGTGAAATCACGTCATTGATCAACTTTCTATTCGACACCTGTCAACTCGACGACGCTTGCTCTTTCTCTTTCACTGCCCTCTCGTGCATTCACTCTTCAGTTGTTCTTTTTTTTGCTTGTATAATGTTCCAGTCTGTTTTCGGGTACTAATCCTGTTTTTGGACTTCAATTTGCTGAAAAAACCTTCCAGTCTAACTCCCTTTGCCCACATTAAGCGTTTTTGGTGGTTTTTGAACAATTGTTGAACGATACTCGTCACCTGAACACCGAAATCTTTTGAGAACCTAGCACTCGACCCCAGGTTTGCTTTCGGCAACGATTGGAAGCCCACGACCACTCACGAAAACTGAAATTCATAAAAGGAAAAACAAATGCGAAAAACGTTAGAGAAATGTAAATTTTCGAATGGCTGATTGCCTGTAGCTGACACGTACTCTCGATGAGAACACAAAATAGATGAGATCGGAGCTATCGAGTAGTCGAAAAATATAAGAACGAAAAAATATTGAGTCCGAAGAGGGCTAGTTGTTGACTGTGTCACGGTCTCGCAGTGCAGTTCAAGACGACACGATACACCGTCCAGCTGACGCTAAATAGCGGGCAGATTCCAAAAAAATGTGGATTGGTCGAGACACAGGTGCGCAACTGTCGCGCGAAGTAGATCCCACTAGCTTCATCGCGCGCGACGGCTGTCAGTGCTGGGCGCGATCGATCGCTGTACTGGGCACGGGGGATAGTGCCAGTCTTTATACCGCATCCCGACGCCACGACCCAACTATGCACTGGGCCTAAGTAGCACGCCCGAAAGCAACGATATCAGTACCTTATTAAAGGCAGTGTTCACGATGAAACACGTTTTTCTGTTTTTCCGCCTATCTTGAAAACGGCCCCATGCTGATTACAATGGTGTCTCTGTAATCATACAAGACCTTCTGTGAACGCAGGTATGGGCCCTCAAAGATTGAGCGATGGAAACATGGTGGACGAGTTGTCCGAGGCTTGTAACTTCCGTCTTTTGCAGCCGATCTATGCGAGCTGACCAGAGTAAAGAGAGGAGCTGAGAACGAAGGGAAGAATTGAAAACCATCGCTCATCTCACGATCTCGAGCATTCATTTGTTCACGTGTGATGCGCTTTTGGGGTTTTCAATGCGCTCGAAGCAGGCTAATGATTGAAAACCATCGCTCATCTCACGATCTCGAGCATTCATTTGTTCACGTCGGTGGGCGTGTGATGCGCTTTTGGGGTTTTCAATGCGCTCGAAGTTGCAACTTCGGGCTCTTTTGAGGCTCTTCCTGGCTCGTTTTCATGCGTTCTTTCGACGTTACCGTTACAGAGTGTCCCTCCACTACCCATTCCTAGTAGAATTTCGAAAACTTTTTTCATCGTGAACACTGCCTTTAATGATATCTCGGCGCGCACGCAACGTATCCTATGTTTCGAAGCCAAATTTTCTCTGTTCCCTCACGTGCTTATGCGGGGCGAGGGTAAGGAGAGTGAGAAAGAGAGGTGTTAAGGAGACGCAGCAAGACGCGCAATGAACGGAAACAAATTTTACTCCACAACAGAGAGGATCTGGCTTCCTGCAAAAGGAAGCCAGATCCTCTGTTTGGGAGTAAAATTTGTTTGAAGAAGACAAAAGAAAAAGTAAAATTTGTTTGAAAAAAATTTGTTTGTCATAAAGAAGACATTTTTGAACTTTTATCGAAATGGCCCAATTCTTATTCAGTCTCGCCGGACTTCATTCCTCTCACTTTCATAAAAAAATTCTCCTCCTAATTTTGTATCCTCTCGAACACATTTTCAATTTGAGCTACATGAGAGCTGAAGTTCCTGGAAGATGGAAACATGCATTTATTACCCCCATTTCCGAAAAACCTCCACTTAGCGAAACAAGGAATTACAGACCTGTAAGTATAACCTCCATCTTCGCACGAACTCTTGAGAAAATAGTGAGAAAACACCTTGTTAGACATCTCGAGCAAAGCATCATTTCGGAAAATCAGTTCGGTTTTATGAAAGGCAGATCCGTTGAGACGGCACTCATCAGCTCTTTGGATGATTGGACGAGTAATCTGGAGAACAGGTGCTTAACAGATGTCATTTCTTTTGATTTCTCAAAAGTCTTTGATAGGGTTCCAACGCAAAAATTACTACAAAAAAATGACAGTCATTGATGTTCATCCCAGAAGTTGGGCTCGAAATTTTCTATCCAATAGGACCTACGAGGTTAAACTTGATGGTGCATACTCTCCGGTTTATTCAGCTTATAGTGAAGTTCCTCAAGGAGGCGTCCTCTCACCTATATTTTTCCTAATTTATACTTATGAACTTCCGAACTACATTTCACGTTTTGGTGTCAACTGTAAGATGTACGCAGATGATATCAAAATTTATAGAAAAGTAGAAAACTGCGAAGATTCTAGGGCTATCCAGGCCGCGATTGATTACATAGGTAAGTGGGCAGATATATGGGAGTTACCCTTGGTCATAGAAAAATCGAACCACCTCCGAATTGGAAAGAGTAATTCTGATATTGATTCTACGTATACGTTAAGGGGTCAGATTCTCACGTCCGTTCCTGAAGTAAGAGACCTAGGTTTTCAAATATCCAGTGATTTGAGTTTTAGAACACAATACAGAAGTTTGGTTAGGAAGGCTAACTACCGTACGTATAATCTTTTCAAGGCCCTCAGAAGCAATAACCCTCAGGTACTTCTACGAGCTTACAAAACCTATGTGAGACCCTTGGTTGAATGTGGTATCGCAGTCTTTCACCCTGTGAAGAAGAAGGACATTGACTCACTAGAATCCATTCAAAACAACTACACCCGCAAACTAATGATGAGGTGTTCCGGACTCGCTTATTCCCAGGTGCCCAATGGTGCCGAGAGAGCTAGAATTTTGAAGCTTCCTAGTCTTTGCAGGAGAAGGAAAAAGGCTGATCTCATAATGATGTACAGGCCAGAAAACGGCCAATGTCTCACCGTCGACTGCGTACCACGCGCTGCGCGACCGCACGTGCGTCGGAAGCAGACGAGTTTTGGCCGCCGCGCGACGAGTTTCGGCCGCCGCGCGGCGGCCGAAACCATGCGCGGCGGCCAAAACTCGTCGCGCGGCGGCCAAAACCCGTCTGCTTCCGACGCGCGTGCGGTCGCGCAGCGCGTGGTACGCAGTCGACGGTGAGACATTGGCCGTTTTATGGCCTGTACAAATAACTTACTAGAAAGTTGTCTATAGACCCAGTGAAATTTTTCGGAGCTCATATTTCGAGAAGCAGAAGCGGGAAGCTAAGACATCAAATCCTAGGTGAGAATGCGATCCTACTGAGCATGTCTTTGAATGCTTTCAAGTCCCTTCTAAAGAACATATGATCTTCTTCTGCCTACTCGGATGGTTCTTTTGCACCATCTACTTGTTTTTACATGCTTTTTGAATTTATTGCACGGCTAGTGCGTTTTGTTGATTACTCAGTCTAGGTTCCTGCATGTGTGTGTAATTTTTCAGTTACTTGACAGCTTTTATTATTCTGATGTGTATTACTCACGTGGACTAGTTCCGCGTCTTAAATAAATAAATAATAAATAGGAACACAGACGATACACCATCACTATTTATGTGAAGATATTGGCAGTTTTCGAGTGTGTGATTCATTCGTATATTTAACTTACGCGGTTTTTCGAATATTTCGTCAATTCTAGAAGAGGACAATCGAATATTCAGCCACTAAACAAATGTTTAAGTATTCGTAAATAATATGGAGATGATTCAAATATTTGTATGAGTTTTCCGTATATCTTTTCGAACAGGGTCAGGCGGGCGTTGTCCAGCCGGACAACAGGGGGACGTAAAAATTATGAAATTTAGATATTTTTAGGGGGGGGACGTAAAAACTTCGGGTCAAGACTTGAAAAAAGCGCGGGCGTTTTCAGTTGCGTTTCTCTTTCTGTGAAGAAAACAGGTCGTCGAACGAGGGGTTCGGACGTGGTTGTCTCAAATATTGTAATAGCAACAAAAAGATCAAAGAGAACAATAGTACAGCACCACAACAGTACATGTGAGGAAAGTATCTTTACATAAGGATGTAATACACATCTTTTAGGCACTATTCAAATTTTCAGCGCATAAAACAAATTTTTAGAGGAGTTACATCGACAACGTACTTCCCCCCATAAAATTTCCTACAAACTGATACCTAACACCCCTCCAACCATCCTAAAATCACGAAGAAATTTGCCTAAAACACGTTTTATCGTTGTCCAAAACCGTGCCTTCGGCCGAAATTGGACAACGCTAATTTTTTTTCAAAAAAGCAATAATAAGATTCTAAAGGTAAAATGTTCATCCCTGGCCTATCGCCTACTAACTACCACGATGTCGCTCGGAACCTTCTCAGTTTAAGGCATTCCGGAGCAAGGGGTTTTATTTACCACTGCGGCGAGCCCTCGAAAAATATCGCGCTCCAATGCCAAACCGCGTCTGCCACCGGCGGAGAATTCGCGGGCACTGTTGAGCAGTACAGTGCCCGCAAGACCACCGTCGGTGACACCCCCTCGCCCACCTGCGCTCGCACCCCTTCTGTTTGAACCATACTTGTTGCGAATCGAACTTTTTTGAATTTGTGAAGGTTTTCGCACCCACAAAAGTGTTCCACTCACCGGGAGGTCTCGATGCAAACCTAGTTGGAGGTTTCTTATCCGTCAAAAAGTAGACTTCTGCCGGTATCTGCTATTTGATAGTGCTATCTGTCATTTTTCTTACAGCAACTGCATCAAACTGTAACATTCGTTCTTCCCTCGAACGCTGAGTGACCCCGTCCAACTAGGTTTGCACCCAGGTTTCGTGAAACCGTATGATTAGTGAGCTTTTATCGAGAGTCCAAAACGTCTCTGAATAATTCTCGGCATACGCCAGAATTTCGCCCTCTCCGAGTTTGGAATCCATTAAATGTTAGGAAACGTTCTACATCCTCACCGTAATTTCCTCCACTACAAAAATTTCCGGTCAGCTCAAGCTCGCCTATTCCGTCATTTTTAAACTATCGAAATTACAAAAACTATTAAAATTTTACAGAGCCTGAGGGGAACGTAAAAGTTTTGAACATTCCTCAAAAATTTGGATCTCCAAGGGAGGGGTGGGGACGTAGCTTCGTCGAGGTCCTGGACAACGTTCTGCCTGACCCTGCTTTCGAACCCCTTAAAGGGCAGCGTTTCAATTTTTTTCCATTCGTTCGAGAAAAATGACCTTAAACATTCATTCAATTTTTTTTTTGATAAACGAGATATTCGACATCATTTATTCAAAAATTTCAAAGACGCCTTGTTTGAACGTATTCTTACGCTCCGTAAATTTAAAAAGGCTATGTTCGAGAAATACACATATTCCGGAACATTCAAGATTATATCCGAATTTTTGAATTACGATAATCCGACAGTTCCTTTGTGACTTTACCACTTTCACAGTGCACAATATGCCAGAACGTTTTCTGCCCTGTTGCTGGACTTATCCTTTATCTTAATTTCTCCCAATTACGCTTTACGCGAGATTCCTTCTGATGCGTGATTCGGCTTTGATGAGCGCTTTCCAAATTCATTTGCAACAATTTCACCACATTCTAGTGATTACGTTGTCTGCATATTAATACCAACTAGGGCCAAATCAACCATTTTCGAACCATCTGAAAAATTTAGTAGAAAGCCGGATTCAGTAAAACAAATTGCACCGCATTTTACTACAGGCCAAATCCTTAATCTTTTTGCCAGCCCGAGCCCATCTTTCAAGAATGCCTTTGTAAAGTTGAGCCTAACTCGCCTTACATTTCAGAAATGCACGCCATCACACATCTTAGCAACCAGCAGGTGACCGTAGAACATGAAATTTTGACACTGAAGGTGAGGTGAAGCTCGTCTCCAGATCATTCACCTAATATAGAGACTTGCATTTCATGATTCGTAAGGTGAATGCAAAAAAGTTCACTGACCTCTCCAATAGGTTAGAACCCCTGGGTAGGTGCAAACTGAAAGTGGGTGCATTTTTTCAATCCCTCCACCATCGGAACCAGCTCCGGATTTATCTCTATCCAGCGGTGTTCACAAAATCTTGAAATTTAGGATTATTTGCTAAAAGGATTACTCGGTCTCTTGGAAGAGCTGAATTGACGATTTAGAGCTAAATGACAAAAAAAATTCTGAAGTGCGCGCCAGAATAACATAAAAAGCTGTACTTTCACCCCATCTCTTTACTCTCGGAGGAACTGTTTGTTGTGGCAACGAAATCTCTTGTGAGCCCGTCCTTTAAAATCTCCTCCTCCCTGTTGCTCCGTTCTCTCCTTTGAATCCTAACTGATACTGTTTTGCACGACGTATTCTTCCATCCTCGATTGTCCCCACTATTTACCGATCACAACCATCGAGAACTCGATCATTCTACCAAAAAGGCCAGAATGTGCCAGGCCAAAATCAGGCATTTAGCGCGTTTTTGTCTCTGCTTCGTAATTTTAATAACATTTGAAGGCCTACGCACTGTTTTGGGAGGGAAACTTCACAACACAAATCATCGATGAAAGGGCTTTCAAGCGATAATGAGAACAGCCTGTGAGTCAACTGTTGTATTTTTCTTCTCGAGAATACGGGAACCGTTTGAATTCTTTATAGCAACTTCTCCATCTATAGCGCCAGAGGGATTATTACTACCACTTGTTCTGAATTTTTTTCAGGAGCGCGAATTCATTAATGGATTGTACAACGTCGAATATAACACCAAGAGAAGGATATACGCCGACACCTACGGCTTTTGCTGTGATTAGGTCTCAAATCGCCTAAAATCATCGAAGTCTGCGGTTATTCTCATGTGGGTGTTGTTGTTTGAAACGTCGATGAGGAAGATAAAAGTTTCTGAGTATTCGTCGCTTCTTATCACATTGTGGAGTTCTACCACATGAAGAAAGGCTCCGAAAGTTGCCGTCGGAATAAAAGGCTTGGAGCCGGCGTCAACGGTGGTAGCAGAAGCACCTGAAAATGCGGAAGCAGGGCACCGAAGGCGGTTGCAGGGGCTCTTTAGAAGAGCCGGAACAGGGGCACCGAAGGCGGTTGCAGGGGCTCTTCAAAAGGGCCGGAGCGGGGCAACGAACGCGGCTGCAGGGGCACATTAAAAGTGCCGGAGCAGGGGCACCGAACGCGGCTGCAGAGGCACCGAATGCAGCAGCAGGGGGAACGACTCCGCCCATTTTGGCTGTCGAAGCCCACGTCCTCGACCGCTCCGACGGCTGTCGGACGGGGCTCCGATCCCCAGTTTGCCTGAGAACGTGCGAAATGCGCTCTACGGGCCTCCTTCTCTACACAGAGAGCGGGCTCCGATTTCCTGAGTTTCTCCAAAACATATGCTACGGAGAAACTCGTTGTTTATATTCAGAAGGCTCACCGACAGGTACCTGAGTGAGGAACTTCTATGTTTACAACATTCCTGATTTCTACAAATAATGTTTCTTCGTTTTTCTCTATAAATGTTGTTTGTTTCAAAACCCGCGTGTGATGCATATGCAACCAAACAATAAATAAATAAATAAAAATTGAACTAGCGACGCTCCCGACATCTGAGTCCTCCATCCAGAGTGCGTCGTATGCTTTTCTTGAAAATGGTTTTTTTTTTGTAAATACGACTAATCTTGGTTGACTGCGGGGCAAATACCGTGACTGACTGACGTTTACCCCTTATACATAGTGAAAATAGAGCACGATTTGAAAGATAGTTTTGCCCTCGAGTGGAATGTGTATCATGCACGCATTGAACGCCTCAATTATTGGAGCACGCGCTTTGATTTGAAACACAATAGCAGCACGTGCTCCCCTAGCAGTACGTTCCCTGACTGTGCTCGAAACCGCCTTGTCTTCGAGTTGAATACATATCTGACTCGCACTGAATGCGGCGATTGTCTAAGACAATGGACGAACGAGATGCTATATAAATCAAATTGAATTGTTAGACAATTGTTGGAAAAACAGCACATAAACACCTAGTATGAACTTAGAAACGTATCAGGGCTTTTTGACGCCATCGTGCTCGGTCAATTCTAGAATTCGCATAGAAGGCATAGATCTGCAAAGTCCAGAGAGCCCAGCGACACCCAGAACGCAGTGCAACGATATTCATGACTTTTTCGATAAAAATGAGTGGAATCTACCCACTATCCGGAATTCCTTCCCGAACCATCAATAAATCCGGAAACAACGTCTTGGTAACTACGTTTTCATTTCCTGGAATCCATAAGACATAAGGCTCTATGACTCTAGGAGAGTTATAATCAGAAAGCATACAAAAAGTGCTGCATAATGACATCAGAAGGCAAAGGATTTTATCTGAGAAACGGGGGGGGGAGGTTTGCTAAGCTTGCGTCAGTGCTTCGTAGCCGCCCTGTATAACTGCCATGATTTCAGATTTCAAGTAACCTTATCCACTGATCGAGCAACACAGGTAAACCTTGCAACATCGCGGAAAGAACCGAGTGATTGGTGATTCTCGAGTAAATCGAATTCTGTTGATTATTTGAACATGACCCGATCTGGACCTAGGTATACCGGGCAGTACATAATGTCACGGGAAAAGTATTTGATTGAAATCTACACATTTTTCAATGACAAATGAACCTGGAAAATAAGACTCATGTTCCTGAATACACTGCCGCCAGTGAAAGAGTGCAGTGCGTGGTTACCTTGCAAGTGGGTGGTGCGTGAATACAAAGAAAGCAGAAATCGATGAGAGAAAGAGCTGCGAATAATTGCCAGATACTCACCACCATTCTTGGACGTTTGTTCGATAGGTAACGAGTAGTCGACTGGAAGGAGGTGGGACAGCGGAAGAGAAACGTCGTCACGGCCAAACACCGCCCTCTCATTGATGACACAACAATCTGATGGCATTGATACTAGTGGTCTGATGATCGCGCAACACACTACAAATCGAAACTGAGATTAACAAATTCGAGTGGATAAGAGGGGAAAATGTTGCTGATTGCAGCTCTGTTTTTACAATCGGTCGCTTTCGCGAAACGGTCCCATAGAAGCTGTGGAGAAGAAGACGAGATAAAATGTTACCGAACTTTCTCCATCTAGTGGGTTGTCCACAAATAAATTGCGTTTTTAGCGAATAAATTTTTCACTAACTGTTTCTTGCGTGTTATTCATTCAATGTTTACATCGCTGTACATCATTCAGAAGCTCATCTAATGATCTTTCCTTTTTTGATTTTCATTTGTTTCAAATTTCGTTCTTATGGAATTTCAGGTCGAATGTCTACGGTGCTACAATGCCCGCGCTAAGTTTTGTAAAAACGGAAGCATCTGGCAAACTTGAAAAAAAAAACGTGCGATGCATACAACTTTTTTGGATGAAGATTTTTTTGAATTCTGAAAATGCTATAATACTCATGGATGAAATTGCTACCTAATTGTGTGCCGAAGTTCCCAAAGACCGCTTTGTTTTTGAAGGAAATGATTTTTGCGATCGTTTGTCAAAACTGTCAATCTGTATGCTTTCTTCATGAATTAGGTGCATGTGAGAGAATCCCAAGGCTTGTGTTGGTTGTATTTCCGAAATCCTTTATTTAAGATTCCGGGATTTTCGCAACAGAAGTGCGACTTTTCAGGAAGTTCTCAAGCGTGTTTAATGAAGGATTTCGAAAATTCAACCTATACTAACCTTAAGATTCTCTCACCTGCACCTAATTTATGGAGAAAGCATACAGATTGCTGTTCCATTACTTTTAAAAATACTGCTCAAAGTTTCGCCGCGCGCGACAGTTTTGACAGACGATCGCAAAAACAAAGCGATTTTAGGGAGCTTCGGCACACGAGTCACACAATTAAGTAGCAATTTCATCGATGAATATGATAGCGTTTCCAGAATTCAAAAAAGTTACATGCATCGGACGTTTTTTTGCCAAGTTTGCCAGATGCTCCCTTTTTTTACTAAACTTAGCGCGAGTATTGTATCTAAAGACTCTGACATTCGCTTGGGAGTTGCCTCGATGAAAACTAAGAGTCGCCTCGTGACATCGAGGCAACTCCCGCCGAATCGGCTTTGGCGTAGCCTCATTACGGTGAAATTGTAGCCCCATCTGGGAAAAAAGTGAGGCGACTTTAGTGACTGCCCGATGAGATGATGTCTAGCCTCACTCTAGTCTCACTTTTGCCTTACATTCCTCTCACACTAAGAACTTTGTGGGGAAATTGTCGCCTCACATTCTTCTCACACCACGAATTTTGTGGTGAAATTGTCGCCTCCCAATCTTTTCACATAGAGAATTTTGTCGTGGAATCATGGCTTTTTCCTATAACATATGCACATATCGCTTCGCATTCCTCTCACAGTAGAAAATTCATTGCAGATAATTGTTTATTGATCAAAACCAAAAAAAAACAATTTGTTCAGCAGAAGTCACTACGATAGCAACAAGTGATATCAAAACAATTTCAGGAACTATAACAATTGTTTATTCTCAACAAAGCTATGAGAGAATAATAGATTTTTGAATTGCGCAAATGACCACATTCAAGATCAAATAGGGAAAAAAGTCCCAAAGCTGTGGGCTGCAGGATCAAGGCAGATAACTCGCCGAAAACAAGAGAACTAACAATTCCTCAAATAACCATATTCAGAGAAAAGGAGCTAAACGCAGACATTCACATCACCTGTACAAAAAAACAACCAGTGCCCACGAAACTGTACTGAAACAAATGGGACTGCTCTCACAAATAAGTCGTCATCGCTCGTCCCCTGGGCTCTCCGGGCCGGCATTTCGGTGAACAACTAGGTTAACTTCCGCTTCTAAAATGGAAAAAATTAAAGATTTTCAAAAATTTAGTTACATAATAACTTACAACCGATACCTTGCGCACAGTCAAGCGCCCGTCCAGCACCTCTCATTGGCGAACCTCAGTTCTAAACAAAAAATAAGAGATGGAGCGCATTGGAATATTCTATATTTAACTTCTTTCTCTGGGGTTTATTCGAAGTCCTGACACGAATCTGAGGTACCTTTATCGGTTCCGTACAGCTCACGGTAGGTCACGGTGGATATACGGTGGTTTTTCATAGCTTACTGTAGATTACGGTGAGTATACGATAGTTTGGTCGAAGTCTCAGATGTGACTCAAAAATTCTGTGCGGCAGGTATTCGGGGTGCTGAATGCAGATTTGATAATCATTTGCCCAGTAAATAACATGGAATCTACCTTAAAGGCAGTGTTCACGATAATCTTCAATTTTGAGATTATTCACTATATTGACTAAGTGGCCCCCGGGTAGAACTAAAATGACGAAGAAATTGAGAAAAACGCACCGGAAGTACCCGAAATCCTTAAGTATCAGCCCGCTTTTTAAGTATCACAGGGAGTGTTTGCTGTGACAATGAAATCTTTTGCGGACCTGTCCTTTGCAATTCTCTACTCTCTATTGCTCCGTGCTTTCCTTCGGTCCCTATCTAATACTGTTTTGCCTAAAATATTCCTCCATTTCTGATTAGCCCCATTTTATACCGGTGACAACCACCATGAACATGTTCACCCAACTGGACAACTAGTCCATGTTATAGAATAATGTCACTGAAATACAACGTTTTAATGCGTTTCTCGCCGTTTCTTCGTAATTTGTGTAACACTTGGAGGCCAACTCGTTGTTTTATGTGAAAAACTCGGGAACGAAAATCATCGTGAACCTTTAACGTACAATGCACCTCAGAATTTCCACAAGTGGAACTCAAATTCGTGTTCAGCTCGATAGACTACTCCAGCACACAAATTTCGAGAGGTCCGGAAAACTCTGCCAAAACACAATGAAAATTTTCTGATGGGTAACCTCACCTTTCCGCAAGGCTTTGAAAAGCGCCTATAACTTTTTTCAGTGATTTTAGGCAGCTGCCGAAGGCAAATGCGGACTCCACATCTGTAAATAGTCCTAGAAAATTGCATTTCTTTTGGAATGACCATGCTGAGTTAAAGGAGTATCCTTTTGAGATGCAGAAACGCAAAAGAAAATTTTATGTACGTGCGACCCTAAACAAAAAGTGGGAGGGTTATTCGAAGACGGAGCTCGAGCTATAGCAGCGAAGTTGAAACAGCAGAACGACAAAAGTGTTTCTAACATTCAGAACAGCAGGTAAGCGCACTCGTTCACCCCCTACATGCGAAACTTCTAGCAATTTTAACGTTCTTGAATCTCATTTTTTGAATTTTTCGGATACTTGTCTCCAAGTTGAAGCCCGGTCGCCAAACGGTCGACGGCTATTGGAATAAGCTATCCTTCAACACTACCAGCGCGTATCCAACTCGCCGCCATCCGATTGCCTATCACCCGCTGTACGAGCGGTGGCGAATAACTAGCCGACCGGGTACGAGCGGTGGCGAATAACTAGCCCCGTCTGAGTATCGCTATATAATCCTGCTCAAATCTGCACCGAAACCTGAAAAAGGTGTTGAGCCCAAACATATATCCTGCTGGGAAAAAAGGTTAATCGTACCGGGACCAGGTAGTCCAACACGATTATAATTCTGTTGGTTGATGCAACAGCCGTTGTCCGTAAATGCAGGCCGGAATTTGGCTTCGAGAACGGCAGTACATACCAAGGGTGTGCGTTAATGAATTTTTTTTCGTTAACCGTTAATCGTTAATTTTTGAAAAAAAACCGCGTTAATCCGTAATGCGTTAACACGTTAATTTTGCATTTCGTTAACAATTTTGAAAAGATTACCTGACCACCACGAAAATCGATAAATAACCAGACGTCCCAAAAAAACATGAAACACGTTCCATACCAAACACCGCAGTCCGTATACTCCGAACTTGGAAATCATCTTCATGGATTATTAATACTATCAGCCAAAACAATAAACGAATACTCTTCAAGAATAGGAATCCTGACATGCAAAAAAGCATAGATGGATGGAACATTAACGAAATAAAATTTAACGTGATTTCGGGGCTTTTTCGTTACCGTTAATCGTTAATTTTTGATAAAAAACCGCGTTAACCCGTTAATGCGTTAACACGTTAACGTTATCAACGCACAGCCCTAGTACATACATATCGATACAAAGTATAGTTGTAGAATTTCCAGAAAAATGTTGAACGAACGAAATTCGAAAATTCTTGGACGAACGAAAACCGAAAATTTTTTGTTCGAGATATTTCCGAACGAACGAAAAATGAAAAAAATCGTTTGAAAAAATATCGAACGAACAAATTTCGAAAAACCTTTGAAATTTTGGAGGTCGAACGAACGAATTTCAAAACGAATCCAAATTCGTTCCGAATATCGCTTTTTTTTGAAATTCGGTCGAAATTTCGTTTTTTTTTTAAATTCGTCCGAAAAATTTCAAACAAGCAAAGTTCAAAAATCTTTCGAAATGTCGGAAGTCGAAAAAACGAATTTCGAATCTAATAGAATTCCTTTTTTTTTCGAAGGTTGTTCTGAATTTCGGATTTTTTGGAATTTCGTGGGTGGCGGACGTTTAGGCCGGTTGGGGCTGGGGCGAGGCAGAGCCGCAGAGGGCGGAGGTAGTGATTAGCTCGTCCCCACGCCGCCGTCACCGGAGCGCATTCGCGTGGGTGTAGCAAAGCATCCACGAAGCTTAGTCAAAGAAAACTTCATAATCCTTGTGCACATATAAGTGGATTATTCAACTATGAATTGGAATTGTAAATGATAAATCCTCTACTTTAATGATACGCCAATTGAGCAACCTTTTCTCGTTGAAAAAGATGGAACAACTATTTTGAGAGTTCCATGAGTACTTCGCGAGTGATTTATGGAATGAAGGGTGAATCAGTTTTTGCTTCTGACTTTTGTTAGTAACTTGGAGTTGAACGTCGATATGAAACTGTGTTGTAAAACTAGGAATGCCAAAACACTAACCTATTCAATAGAAAACAGCTTTTACAAATGTATATCGTAGGCCGAAACGGAATGCCTTCCGAACTTGCTCGTTTCCAATTGTCCTTGGAATTGAGGTGGTGCGGAAAGCATTCTCGTTGGGATGGAATAATTTTTGGCAGGGTTTCTTCAATATTTCTCATCATTCAAATTCCCCGCGCGCGCGTTATCTACTGTAATACCGGAATTCGAAGCATACAGCTTTAAAAAAATAGGTACTGACCTAGAAGTATATGAGCTTTTCACGTGCCCTTCTAAAGGTTGATTTCTTAGTTCATTATCGGTAGACGCCTATCGTTTCTCAATAAACTCGCTTATTATGCGTGGTGGGATTAGGATAACCGCGATAGTTTCTACAACCAGATAACACTGCTTTGAATAAAAAAAAAGAACTATAATTATACGCTGATGCATTAATTCTGATCATTGCTCAACATTATTCAATACGTTCTTCTTCCGGATTACGTCCGTATACTACAAAGCACATTCTGCTCTATATCAGTCATTTGTTCTCATAAGCGTCACGAATAATGTTTTAAAGAAGGCAAGAATAATCAAAACACATGTTTACTTCGTGCAATGCCCATATGCGCGCTTAGGCCTCTTTCAGAGTTCGATCGCTCTGCGACGCGATCGTGGGCACGGCGACGCGACCGTCGCGTCGCCGTGGAAATCGCAGATTTTGGAAGTGTGAATTCCCAATCGCGGAAGTTGGCGACCACGCACTTTTACGTACACATTCTAATCGACGCCTGTTTCATGTTCGCGGTGTCGCGCAATTGGTTAGTCATTTATGATAAAAAGGTGCATTGTGTTTCGCCATTTAACTTTAACTTTATTACACGCCCTTGCAGAGGTGTAGAAACATAGAAAATGCAGAAAAACAACGAAAACATCGAGGAACTTGAAAAATGACAAGTTTCGAAAGGAAAAAGCGTGAAACGATTGATAGATCTTTCTTGACAATGAAGGTAATTTTTGACAAGTGTTTTGAATTTAGTGAAGTTGATCGGTATCTGAACAGTATGACTCATTTTCAAGTATTCCATGCCTGCTTTGAAGGTGAAGAAGCTGCGCCACAAAGAGGTGCGCGGCTGACGGAATTTAAGCTTGAACCTTTCTCCCCTAGTAATTGATTGAACCAGTTTGAAAAATGAATGAGCTTTGAGATCCAGCCAGTCTCCCAGTTATAATATTATATACCAAAATTTAATCATTTCTCTTGCGTCTGTAATGTTAAGTATCCAAATTAAGCATACGATTCCTCACTATGCCACGGGGAATACTCCTATACGTGAAGCCAAGAAACCTTATGAAGACTTTCCTTGTGAAGTTGTTTTGCACTCTTTCTACCAGGTTGTCTAATAATTCTTGTCCGAAAATTTTCAAAATTCTATAATTTTCCTTAGAAGTGTTATAATATCAGGCAAGTGTAAGAACCTTCTAGAAGGTTCTCCAAAGTTCTACGCTAGGGGTATATAAGGCGCAGTCGCCGCGGCTAGCTACCAGTACAAGCTAAAATGGTCCAAGATCGAATTCGTACGTTCGTGTACTACGAGTGGCTGCTGGGCAACGACACGGGCACCGCGGTCGCCAACATCTGCAGAGCGTGCAGAGGATGCAGTGTCCCAACGCACAGTCAGCCGCTGGTTCAATCGTTTCGAGAGCGGCGACACGAGCCTTGAGGACAGGGAGCACAGCGGGAGGCCTTCTACGGACACCAAGGGCATGCTGTACTTCGAGCTGCTCCCGCAAGGCTGGACGGTCACCGCCTCCATCTACACCGATCAGCTCGAGAAACTAGCCGCCGCCATCCGAGAAAAGCGTCCCCGACGGGCCTCGGTCCACCTGCTGCACGACAACGCGCTCCCCCACGTGGCGAAGGAGACCCAGCAGAAGTTGGCGACGCTCGGCTGGGAGACGGTTGCCCATCCACCGTATTTCCCGAACCTCGCCCCCTCCGACTACCACTTGTTCCACCCGCTGAAGCACCATTTCGCCGGAAGAAAATTCACCAACTACGACAACCTCAAATCCGACATCGCGGACTTCTTCGAGTCGCAGCCCCCGGAGTTCTGGGCGAAGAGCATCGGCGACCTGCCCAATCGATGGGCAACTGTTGTGGATAACTGTGGTGATTATATTGTTGATTAAACTTGTTTTTCAATAAAGTTGGAAAAAATTAAAAATGGTGAAGTTTTCGGACAAGAATTATTGGACAACCTGGTAGTTTGGCAACGTAGGTTTTTTAAAGAGGCAAGTAGATACAGGTACCATATTCAAGAACAGATCGGACTTAAATTTTATAGGCTCTTACCAAAAGCAATGGATCTTTAGTTTTCAGCGATTTGAACAGAAGGAAAAGTTTCTGTTCAGCTTTCGCAACAATACTATCCAAATGCTTATCAAAATTCTATTTCGAATCGACAAGAAACCCTAAATCTTTTACTAGGTTAACATGCTGGAGTATTGAACCATCGATATTGTACCCGCCTTCCGGATTAGTAGTTCTACCTTAATGATAATTGTTATGGCTGACAGATCAGGAAGTGATCTGAGAGAAAGTGTCCGTGATCGGCGAGGTTAGAATGCCGATGGCCACCTATGTAGGAGAGGTGGTCTCCCGTTGAGCAGATCAGATGAGTGATCCAGCGGGAAGCGGACCGCATAAAAGGCCGTTGGTGAGGGCCGGAGACATGTCAGCCTCAGCCGCACTGCCCCGCTCATCTCTGGTGTTCTTCTTGGTATTCTGCTAATAAATTTTACTGTATTCTCTCGTCTTCCCTGCAGCAGCACGGTAGCTCTCGCCTGTTAGAGAGAGCAGAGAACTTTGTATTCTTTGGAATACAACATTGGCGATCAGGAGTTCCACTTGCTAGCTATTGGAGCAGCAGTGGAAGAGCTCAGACAGAGTTTCCGAAAACGATAGAAGGAAAGTTTCGGAAACTGAAAGAAGGCAGTTTTTCGGAAACGAAAGAAGGAAAGTTTTCGAAAACTGATTGGAAATTTGCAGAAGTAGTTGCAGATTTCTGAAAAGAAAGGCTGTTAGCAGGAAGCCTAGGCCAGATGGAAGATTCAGTCATGAATACTCAACTAGTTATGTCGATGTTCAAAGAATTATTGGAAGAACAGAGAAAAGCTGCTGAGAAACAGCGGAAAGACATGATAGAGCTGGTTTTGAACAGAATGTCAAGCACAAGTGGAGTCCAGAGAGAAACTGAAGAGATTTCAATTCCAAACATGATGTCGGCTCTGAGTAATCGAATAGAAAAGTTCATATTTGATCAGGATATGGACATGAGTTTCTCGAGATGGTTTTCTCGATACAAAGAAGTGTTTGCTGATGATGCAAAGCAGCTTCCTGAAAGTGCAAGGGTCAGACTGCTTTGTGAGAAGTTAGATTCGGTTTCATTTGAGAAGTATCAGAGGCATGTTTTGCCAAAGGAGGTAGCTGAAATCGGATTTGACGAAACAGTGAACATTCTGAAACAGCTGTTCGATCTCAAGGCGTCAGAGTTCACAACGAGATATCAATGCCTAAAAGTTGAAAAGAGTGATTCTGAAGATTATCTCACATACACAGGTAGGGTAAATGAGATATGTGAAAAGGCGAAAATCCACGAATTGGATTCGGATGGAATAAAGTGTTTGCTATGGATTTTTGGACTGAAATCTCAGAAAGAAGCCGAGATAAGGCAGCGACTCATTGCAGTGCTTGATAGGGAGTATAAGGCTGAACGAAAAGTTTCACTCCAAGAGTTGCACATGGAATGTGAGAACTTTTTGAGTTTGAAGAGAGACAGTGAAACTATCGCTGGCAGTGTGAAGTTCGTGGAGGAAACCACCAAAGTGGAAAAGAAAGCAATTCAGTGTTGGAATTGCGACGGTAACCATTTGGCAAGATCCTGCAAGTCAAAGCCTTGGTTTTGCAAGAAGTGCAAGAAAACTGGGCATAAAGAAAAATTCTGTGAAATTGCAAGTCAACGGCAGGCTGTGGAGAAGAAATCGGTACAAAGAGGCTATCAGGGTGGAAATCATAGAAAGAACACGAAGCAAGGCCTTAAGCGCAATGTGCACGTCGTTAAGATTGCAAATGCGGCTGTCGAGGTCAACTCCGCACGTGTCTATGTGGAAGCGATCGTGAATAATCACCCTATAGAGTTTCTTCTAGACACAGGGTCCGATATTACGTTAATAAACGAGGATTTTTGGAGAAAGATGGGATCTCCAACCCTGCAAAGCACGAGTCTTGTAGTGAAAAATGCCAGTGGGACTCCCATGAAGGTTCGTGGGAACCTGAGATGCGAGTTTGAGCTCAAAGGTTCAAAATCAGAAGGTTATGCTTATGTGACGCCTTACAATTCACTAATGGGTCTGGAGTGGATTCAAATGAATAAAGAAATGTCGCATCATATGAAAATGATGGTGGCAAAAGTTGAAACGTTTCCCGATGTTCCCGATGTGGGAGAGCAATTGAAAAGAACCTATCCGGCGGTATTCGAGGAAGGTCTGGGATGCTGCACAAAGGAAAAAGCCGAATTGGAGCTCATACCAGGTGAAAGGCCAGTGTTCCGTGGTTGCAGACCTGTGGCACACGCTGCGATCGAGGCGGTCGACAAAGAAATTAACAGACTGCTGGATTTGGGTGTCATTACGCCAGTTAGCCATAGTGAATGGGCTGCACCAATAGTATGCGTGAAGAAATCAAATGGAAAATTGAGAGTCTGTGCGGACTTCTCGACTGGTCTGAACAAGGCATTGCGGTCATTTGATTATCCCCTGCCAGTGCCAGAGGATATTTTTGCGTCTCTGAATGGTGGAACTGTGTTCTCGCAGATCGATCTGTCAGATGCTTATCTGCAGATTGAGTTGTCTGAAGAAGCGAAGAAAAAAGTTGTGGTGAACACTCATCGTGGATTGTTTCAATACAACCGTTTGCCATTCGGAATAAAGACTGCACCGGGAATATTTCAGCAGATAATGAACAAGATGGTGTCAGGACTGAGAGGTGTGACTACGTACCTGGACGATATTTTGGTTTGCGGAAAAACCGAACAAGAGCATCAAGAGAATTCGCTGGCTTTGTTTGAGAGGATCGGTGAATACGGATTCAGAGTGCGCTTGGAAAAGTGCGCATTTTCCAAACCGGAAATTCGTTACCTAGGGTTCATTGTTGAGAAGAATGGCAGAAGGCCGAACCCGGAAAAGATTGAAGCCATCAAAAATATGGCTGTACCGAAAAATGTTGGTCAGCTACGAGCATTTTTGGGCATGGTAACGTACTACTCAGCTTTCATGCCAACGATGAAAGATCTCCGTGGTCCTTTAGACGCAATGCTGAAAAAGGATGTGAAATGGGAATGGAAATCTCAACATCAAACAGCGTTTGAGAAGTTGAAGGCGGCATTGTCTAGTGAGATGAACTTGGCTCACTACGATCCCAAGCAGAAGATTGTGGTCGCAGCTGACGCTTGCGACTATGGAATTGGATGTATAATCTCGCATAGGTACACAGAAAAGCGGCACAGAAAAGCCTGTAGCACATGCTTCGCGTTCTCTGACGAGCGCAGAGAAGAATTACTCCCAGATAGAGAAGGAAGCTGTGGGACTCGTGTTTGCAGTGAAAAAGTTCCTTAAGTACGTATACGGAAGGAAATTTCTGTTGCTGACGGATCACAAACCGTTGCTAGCCATCTTTGGTGACAAGAAGGGAGTTCCAGTGTACTCCGCTAATAGGCTCATGAGATGGGCAACTACACTGCTAGGTTACGACTTCGACATCGAGTATGTAAAGACCACGAAATTCGGACAAGCCGATGGATTGTCAAGGTTGATGCAGACGCATAAACGTGAGGAAGAAGACACTGTGATCGCAGCAGTTGGGAAAGATGTGTTTATGGTCCTTGAAGATTGCATCAGGAAGTTACCAGTAACGCACAGGGACATTGAGTTGCTTACGGAAAAAGACCCGTTGCTGAGTAAAGTTGTGCTGTTTGTGAAAAGTGGAAGATGGCCAAAGATTGAGGGTGATCTGATTCCGTTTCACAACAAGAAAGAGACACTGTACAGTTGTTGGGAACTGTCTCATGACTGGTGAAAGAGTGGTGATTCCTGCGAAGCTGCAGTCGCAAGTTTTGAAAGAGCTGCATGTTGGTCATCCTGGGATTGTGAGGATGAAAAAGGTAGCCAGAAGTTACGTGTACTGGCCTAATATTGACAAGGACTGCGAAAATATTGTGCGTCAATGCGAGAATTGCCAAAATTGTGCAAAGAACCCTCGGAAAGTACCACTAGAAGCTTGGCCGGCAGCAACTGATGTTTGGCAGAGAGTTCATGTAGATTTCGCTGGTCCAATGCATGGTTTGTACTACATGGTGGTAGTGGACGCGTTCAGCAAATGGCCTGAGATGATCGAAATGGTGAATATCTCTGCAAACCAGACGGTCAAGGTATTGAAAGGTTTGTTCGCAAGATATGGCTTGCCGGAGACCATTGTGAGCGATAATGGGACGCAGTTCGCGTCGGAACAGTTCAGGAAAATGTGCGAAGAGGGAGGAATCCAGCACGTGAGAACTGCCCCCTACCATCCACAGTCGAATGGGCAAGCAGAACGCTTTGTAGATACTCTCAAGCGAGGTATCAAAAAGCTAAAAGGGGAGGAGAGGCCAACAGAAGATACGCTGAATGTATTGCTGCAAGCTTACAGAAGCACGCCTAACGCTTGTCTTAATGAGAAATCTCCTGCCGAACTGTTCTTGGGTAGGAAAATGAGAACAAGACTGAGCTTGCTGATTCCAGGCAAGAAAGAACGTGAAGATCCGCTCGCACAGGATAGGCGAGCCAGAATGAAGGAACAGTTTGATAGAAAAAACGGAGCTGTTCATAAGGAGTTCGAGGTTGGTGCTCTTGTGTATGTCCAGCGTTGGAAGGCACCGCAGTTCGTATGGGTCAGAGGCAAGGTACTAAAACGCCTTGGAACCGTAAACTATGAAGTTATTGTGGACGGAAAGGTGGTTAGAAAACATGCAAACCAGATGCGCCAAAGGGAAGATGTGAATGCCCCAGATAGAGAGGGGGAGGCGCTTAGAACTCTGCTCAATGTACTTGAGCTTGATGATGTGATGAACAATACGTCTGCAATCGAGCCGAACCCAACAAGCGACAATGGCAATCCTCCGATGCTCAATCCACGTCGAGAAGCCGATGATGCGGAATTCAATCACCAACCACGACGTTCCATCAGAATCAGACGGCCTCCTCAACGATACGGAATCAATGCTTAGATTATATTGTTAACGTTTTAATTTTGCTTAATTCGATTGTATTTTCGTTATTTTTGTAGTAGATTCGTTTTGAATTTTTGTAATAACTCATCTACTAGGGGAGGTGTTATGGCTGACAGATCAGGAAGTGATCTGAGAGAAAGTGTCCGTGATCGGCGAGGTTAGAATGCCGATGGCCACCCATGTAGGAGAGGTGGTCTACCGTTGAGCAGATCAGATGAGTGATCCAGCGGGAAGCGGACCGCATAAAAGGCCGTTGGTGAGGGCCGGAGACATGTCAGCCTCAGCCGCACTGCCCCGCTCATCTCTGGTGTTCTTCTTGGTATTCTGCTAATAAATTTTACTGTATTCTCTCGTCTTCCCTGCAGCAGCACGGTAGCTCTCGCCTGTTAGAGAGAGCAGAGAACTTTGTATTCTTCGGAATACAACAATAATAATCATTTTATGATAATAATTGTTTTGTATTATGATTTTTTGCCTACTGACTTACTTGACTTAATCGGTTGGCTTTCGCCTGACGCGGTCATTCCGCATCTTCACCGAGGTGTGCCGTCCTAGTAGTCAGCCGTGTCCATTTTTCACGGTCTTCAGCCACAATTTGAACACATTCCATCCAGCTGTCACTATTCCATTTCCTGCGAAACGAAACATCGCGCCTGAACTGTCTTTCGATGCCGAGTGACTTTAAATCCTCTTTAACCACATCCGTCCAGAACTTTCGCCTACGCCCAGGTGGCCGTTTCCAGACAGGATTTGGAAGCATTTTTAAAGCGTGTTGAACGAGACGATCCGGCGTTCTTCTTAGTATATGCCCGAGCAGTCGAAGTCGACTTTCCATTGCTGCTTGAGATGGCGTTAGGAGATGCTGGCACCTCCCTCGTGTCAAGCGTTGATGTACTGCGTCGATTTCCTTGTAAAGGTCTTCGTTATGGCATACACGCGGCCAGAAATATCCAAGCAAACGCCTAAAAGCTTCCTCTCCGTGCAATCCAACCTTTCCATCTGCGTTTTCGGTGCTGCCCACGTCTCCGATCCGTACATCATGATAGGGCGAATAGCGGATAGGTAGACGCGCAACTTGACTTCCTTCGCGATGGTGGTAGACCACAAACACTTGGTTAGAGAATTGAATGCAGACGTAGCTTTCGCACATCGTTGTCGAATATCCGCTGCATAACTACCATCGTTCTTCAGCAAACAGCCCAAATAACAGAAATCGTCCACCAGTTCGATACGTTGTCCGTCCACACAAACTCCAGTTGAAGGCCTCTGAGAGACCCACATCTGCTTGCATTTGTCGGGACGAAGACGAAGTCCATAGGCTGCGGCATACTTCGAAACGAGGTTCACAATCCTTTGCAGTTTTGCGTTGTTTTGCCTACATATACTTATTTTGCCAGAATCAACGTGAAAAAAGAGGAATTTGAACGAGGACATATGAAACGGTCGCTGCGATCGGTCGCGTCGCCGTGCACTGCATGGCGACGCGATCTGGCCATCTCAGTCGCCCAATCGCGCGATTGGGCGACTTTTCCCGCGATCTTGTCTGAAAGGCCGGCGACCAGATCGCGCGACGCGACCAGATCGATACACAGTGTTTTCATTCGGTCGCGTCGCAGAGCGATCGAACTCTGAAAGAGGCCTTAAACAGCCAACGCTAAGGATGAGGCGTGGCGAACGAGTTGTAGCGCCTGGAGCCTAATTTTGACTGCATCGCTGCTGTTTTTCATCGCAGCGATTTTGCACCCGCTGCGGCAGCGATGTAGCAGTGGCAGCGATTCTGTTCATAGTGCATAGGCCCGCGGATGATAGAAGAAATTCAATCAATCTGTGAAATTAATGGCTGGTATTCATCAATAACGCGTTTCGATTCAAAAACACTGATCTTGTCATGTGAAAGGGTCAACGTTCACTAGACGAAACGTGTCATTCGCTGGCAATCGCTCCATCGCTGCCATTTTGGCGGCGATGGAGCGATGTTCAGCGACCATTGAGAATCGCTCTTCAAGCAGCGATGCAGTAAAACATAGGATTTCGTCGCCGCGACCCAGCGATGTAGGACGTTTGCCACGATGCGATCACAATTGGAGCGGCTTTCCATTACGCGCGATGAAAAAGGAGCAGTTGTCCCTCGCATGGCCGCAGCGACCACCTGCAGTCAAAACTAGGCTTGACTCTGCCGCGGATTCCTTTCTCTGCGCTCTAGCCCATCGGCCTAAACGTCCCACACCCAAATTTGGTTGGTAGTTATAGATTTTTTCGAAACTCCTTCAGAGTTTTAGATCTTTTTTTTTGAAGGAAGACTCAACGCTTCGTTTACAACGCTCAGTCAGAGAATGAATTTTCCACACGTGTTCCATTTCTACTCAAGTCGCGAGATACTCAAGAGGTAAGGTTCGTGGTTTGTTCCCTCAAGAAAAATCATTTAAACTCATACCGCGGCTGCCGCGGCGGTTAAAATCTCACCAGAGACTGGCTGATAATTTTCAGCCAGCCGCTGGTGAGATTTAAACCGCCGCGCCATCCGCGGTTCGAACTTAAATGTTTTTTCTTGAGGAAATAAGCCACGGACCTAACCATATATCCTTTCTCCCTTATTTCAACCAGTTTGAAGTGACGCTTATGGGGCCATTCATGTTAGCTGGAATGGTTTTTTATTCCCCAGTCCCAAGCACAACTCAGTCGTGCAGGCGAGTTGTTCGCTAAGGCAACTCGGCCTGAGTAATAACGAAACAATGTAACGTTGGGTTCGAGAATCTTTTTTGAAAATTGAACGTGTTTTTGAAGAAAATTCGTCCAAATGAAGTTTTGAACGAACGAAAATGAAAAAAAAGTGCGACTCTCCATAAACCTCGGCATGGTAATAATCTAGTTGTCTGATGATGTTGTACTCGACACGAGGTTGGTAAATCTTCTTTATGACCGAAGTTTCGAAGGAACCTCCTTCTTCAGAGCCTGAAAGGATCGAATAAGATTTGCGCTTACTCGATCAAACGTCGCCTTAAACTTACCGATTCGAGAGCCCAAATTTCCCCCGCGTGGGTGTGAGAGAGGAGGGCAGATGAACCTCACCCAGCCAGGAACTCGCTAGTAAACAAAACAGCGCGATAAGTCGATAGTATAGCCGTCTCGCTCATTTAAGTCCGAGCAGAACAAGCAGCGGAGCGGTTGGTCATGGCAAAACAACAGTGATACGGAGATTTCGACATGATACGCCCGATAAGCCTCACTTCGACTGACTCAGAATGAGGAGGAGAGGCTATAGGAACGCTGTAGACCACCAATTGTAATGTTAGAAGGCTAGTCTTACGTATGGCCTGAGCTCCCGGGTTATATGCAGACCTTCTCCCTTCCGATTAATCTGCCGGTCATAAGCTTGAATGAAAAATGCCTCTAATGTTTTTCGCGCTGCGGTATCAGTCTCCCGAGCCATTATCTCGACCTTGATATCAAAGCTCTCACCAAAATGGGCCATGACCCGATGCGCCCCAAGCACTGTTGTTTCTCGCTGTCTTTCTTTGCCGTCCAAGTGTTCTTTGATCCTGACATGGAGTGGCCGCGACGTTTCCCCGATGTATTTTTCGCTGCACAGCTCACAGGAAATCATATAGACCACACCGCACGTGGTGCAATCTCCGTCCTTGCCAGCCGGGCAAATCACACAATTGGGCGTGGTAGAGTTCACGCAATCATTTAAGTCTGATGAATGGACGGGCTGCGACGGTAGATCACCGCGCGCGCGATCGAAACCCCATTTGGCTGTATGGGGCCGAATAGACTCCCACCGCTGAAAGGCGCGGCATCATGCAATGGAGGAGTATTGATTATGCGGAACCGCACGATCGATTCCCCTTCATTGCATGCTGCCGCGACTTTCAGCGGCGGGAGTCTATTCGGCCCCTATGGCGGCCAACACCGCACGGCCTGCCGCCTGGTCCATGCGTCGGACTAAACTGATTATGGATACCATAGAGTGCGCCCAATAATTTTAGTCTGATGAATGGATGGGGCTGCGACGGTAGATCACCCAGCGCGAATCGAAACCCCATTCTCCAGTGAGGCCGCCAACCCCGCACGGCCAAACAACAGTGCTTGGGGCGCATCGGGTCATGACCCATTTTGGTGAGAGCTTTGATATCAAGGTCGAGATAATGGCTCGGGAGACTGATACCGCAGCGCGAAAAACATTAGAGGCATTTTTCATTCAAGCTTATGACCCGCAGATTAATCGAAAGGGAGAAGGTCTGCATATAACGCGGGAACTCAGGCCATACGTAAGACTAGCCTTCTAACATTACAATTGGTGGTCTACAACGTTCCTATAGCCTCTCCTCCTCATTCTGAGTCAGTCGAAGTGAGGCTTATCGGGCGTATCATGTCGAAATCTCCTATCACTGTTGTGTTTTGCCATGACCAACCGCTCCGCTGCTTGTTCTGCTCGGACTTAAATGAGCGAGACGGCTATACTATTGACTTACCGCGCTGTTTTCTTTACTAGCGAGTTCCTGGCTGGGTGAGGTTCATCTGCCCTCCTCTCTCACACCCACGCGGGGGAAATTTGGGCTCTCGAATCGGTAAGTTTAAGGCGACGCTTGATCGAGTAAGGGCAAATCTTATTCGATCCTTTCAGGCTCTGAAGAAGGAGGTTTCTCCGAAACGTCGGCCATAAAGAAGATTTACCAACCTCGTGTCGAGTACATCACCAGACAACTAAAAAAAATCGTTCGGCAAACTTTCCAATGAACGAAAACGGGCAAGAAAATTTTGGAAAAGCTTTCGAAATTTTTTCGAAAATTTTCATTCTTGTACAACTACAATACATATTGATCACGAGAGTCGTCAGACGAGCACAAGAAACGATAATGGAAACAAGAAAAAAGAAATGAGAGCTCAGAAAGAGTAACTACTGGACGGATGGTGATGAAAAAAATAGCTATGAGCCATATCGATCGTATTTGATCGGGAATGGCGTTGGAAAAAAAGGCGCGAGCTAAGGGAACTTTCTCCTTAGAATCGCCTCACATTTTCACCTCTTTTCCACCACTTTTTCGGCCACGGCTTCGGCGCGACGTGAGAATAATGTAGAGCAGCCGAAAAAAATGAGCGAAACCAGTCCCGCCCTACAAGGCGACTCCCAAGCGAATGTCATCCGTATGATTTTGAATCATGGGTTCAAACTTGGACGGAAGGCTGTGGAGGCTCATGAAAATATTGTGAAAGCGTGGGGACCAGATGTCTGTTCAATTCACAGCACTCGGCACTGGTTCCGAAAATTCTGATCCGGAGACAAACCTCCAAGATGAGCCAGGTTGAGGTCGGATCCCTGAATTTCCTGAAGTCACTGGTGGAGTCGGATCAACAAAAAACCGTTCGTGAATCAGCGAAAGAACTTCAAGTCTTGCGTTGGACCGTCGCCAACCATTTGGAGAAACTCGGAAAGGTGAAAAAGATGGATCAGCGGGTTCAAGCGCTATCAGATCTCATCGGCGCGAACGCTCCAGAAGTTGAATGACCTTGGCTATGAACTCTGCCTCATCCAGCGTACTCGCCAGACCTGTCGCCAACGGATTACCATATTTTCAAGCACCTCAACAATTTCATCAAGGGCAGGGTGTTCAAGAGTAAGACCGATGCTGAAACTGCCTTTAGTGACTTCATTGCTTCCAGAACTTCTGATTTCCACCGTAAGGGTATTTATGATCTTGTAAAGCGTTGGCGGAAATGTAACGTACCGATTCTAATGGTGACTATTTTTTTATATAAAGTTCTGTTTGAGTTGAGTTATGGACGTTGGAAGTTACGTGTCAAAAATGCAATCTATTTGTGAACAACCTAAAATTTTAGGAGATTTTCATGAAGAATCACTCCTTCTGAATTATTAGCTTTAAAGCCAGCATTATTCGCGATGAGGAGTATCTCCCAGCACAAACGAATTCCGGGCATCTCGCCCCGCGGTGATTTCACACCTCAGTCGTAGCTTGCCACAGGTGGGAGTTTCCTCCACTTTCAAGGCTTAGGTTGAGTATACCTGATCAATCAAACACTAAGATCAAATAAGACCTATCACTTAAAGGTCAATTTTCGATTTCTAGGTCGAGGGTTAATGGCTATGGGGACGAGATGCCATAGAATCAAACGAAGGCATCACTATCCATTTTTGGAGAGACAAACGTTAGAATACCAAAAGAAGATATAAAAGTCACACGAAAGAAAAAAAAAGGAAACAAGTAGCGTGGAAACGCTCACAAAGGTGGTCACTGTGAGTCGTGATAAGGCTTATTCATGGAATGCAGGCGAGAGATGGGTCGATTAAAGGCAGTGGTCGCGATCAAATATGCTTGTCGTCTTTTTCTCTCCAAATCCTTTCCTGGGTCTCGAGTAGTAGGACCTATAAGAAAAAATCGCGAAAAAACCACTGTTTTGGGCCGAATTTGAAACCTGAACTTTCTTGTCTTTTGATGGTGGACGAGCCCTCTGCACATCATCGGCATCGATGACCTCTTATATCAAGAACATCAGCTAGCTTGAAATTGAATGTCAATCAATTAACCTTCGAATTTATGTACACTTCTAGTCAAGAACAGTGACTGAAGTGATGCTTTCACTATTCAACTGTTTTTATTCGTTAAATTTGCATTTATTTCTCCCTCTGAATGTCAATGATTTTTGACTGCTCGGCATGAGACTGCGATCTGTTTCGTCATCGCTGTGCACGTGTGCACGAACTAGCTCCTTTGGGCCCTAGAAACTCTATTTGTAGACCGTTTTTCACCGCGCTACCTTCATAGTTTTTCAGCTGTTTTTGATCTAAGCTGATTTTTGTAGTTTTTTCGATAACGTTTTTCATCGTGACCACTGCCTTTAGGCGAAAAAAAAGATGTTTAAAAGCATCGTTCACGATGGATTTCGTTTTTAAGTTTTCCATATATAATGAGAGCTCTAGTACCCTATATAACAGCTACGTTGAAGAAACCGCAAAAAAAAACGCTGACAACTCCTTCTTCAGACCGAAAATATCTCTATCGACTTTTGAAAAAGGAAAAGTCGATCGTTAGAGATCGCTGTTTTGACCAACGATCTCACGATCAAATGAAGTTCATCTTGCTTTCAAGTGATTTGTGGATAAGGAAAGGTTAAAGGCAGTGTTCACGATAAATTTCACTTCCGAAATCTCCACGGTTTACGGAAGGTCTGGTGCCCTATATAGCAAGGCATGCTTAAAAAGGACACGAAAGACGCGTTTTTGAGCCAAAATAAGCTCACGATTTCCTTGTTTACGTTGATTTTTGAGCGTGGAGGAATTGACCTCTAGAAGGATGATACCTATCAGTGCAATGAAGCAAACAGCTCACTTATCAGCACTTTCTTCACTTGATCATTCCTATAATCTGAGTCTTCATTTGTTCCTTTCAAGGGGCGTGTCTGGGGCAACAAAACGCTTGTTTGCATCCGTTATTTTGCCACTCCTGGCTCGTTTTCTACCGTTCCTTTGTCACTGGGAGCCTAGGATCCTTCTCCCCTATAATTTTACTGTGGAAAGTCAACGAGGATGATCATCGTGAACACTGCCTTTAACTGATGAGTGTAGAAAAGTCACTCTTCACGTAATCGTATCCATCAACTTCCTCGCCTTTGTATTCTAACAATTGTTGATCAGTTACTTACACGATGGCTGACAGCAAATTATGCCACATGACTGTCAGAGTGCCATCCTCTTTTGATAGAATTTGAAACGTTCGACCTCATTTATCTTCAAAATAAGACGTTTTCAACCGACCAAACTCTCCCTACGCTCTTAGGTGGGCCCAAAAAACCATTCGAACGGAAAAAAAACGGTGAGTGGTTTTCAGCGCGTACAACGCCTCTACGTTTCATCGCCAAAAATTTCGGTAAAATTCGAGATTAAAGGCAGTGTTCACGATGATCATCCTTGTTGACTTTCCACAGTAAAATGATAGGGGAGAAGGATCCTAGGCTCCCAGTGCCAAAGGAACGGTAGAAAACGAGCCAGGAATGGCAAAATAACGGCTGCAAACAAGCGTTTCGGTGCCCCAGACACGCCCCGGACCCCAGATCCGCCCCTCGAAAGGAACAAATGAAGACTCGGATTATAGGAATGATCAAGTGAAGGAAGTGCTGATAAGTGAGCTGATCGCTTCATTGCACTGATAGGTATGATCCTTCTAGCGGTCAATTCCTCCACGCTCAAAAATCAACGTAAACAAGAGAGGGCCTATTTTCGCTCAAAAACGCGTCTTTCGTGTCCTTGTTAAGCATGCCTTGCTATATAGGGCACCAGACCTTCCGTAAACCGTGGAGATGTCGGAAGCGAAATTTATCGTGAACACTGCCTTTAAGTCGGTATATCGGTAAATGCAAATTTAACGAAAAATACCGGTAAATGGGTAAACGGTAAATGCACATTCCTGCACCCCACCTTTCTGGAACCCGTCAGACTTGGTCGAAAAACCGACCTTGGGTGCATTGGCCCTGCTCGTGCGCGCGCGTGGAACCCCACTATCGACTGGTTGGATTGCTTACGCAAGCAGACGGTCGCAGACGGCCTCGTTGGGTGGATTTACTGCACCTGTCTGTCACTATTTCGGTGTGCATCGACCCATTGGGACTCACAAGGGATGTGTTTCGAGTGGTGAACGCATCTCCGAAAACGACCAGTATCGTTAGTCTCTTCTGGCTCAATAGTAAAAATGCGCACTATGCCGGGACAGGGTCTCTCTACACACCGAGAGAGGAGTTGTCCCGTCTTTTGCGGCTCTAGTTCCACTAGGGACCACTTGGCTTGCATTGAGTAGCGTGGCATTTTGAACTGCAAAAAGGGGACAACCCCCGGTGTGTAGAGAGACCCTGTCCCCACTATCCCGCCCCGAGCTGCAGGTTCGAACAAGTTATGAGCATTTTCCAAGCCTCGCGAAAAGGCAAGGGTACCCCATCGAGCATTTTTTGGGAGTTGCAAAAAAAAATTTCGGATTTAGCCCAAAACTTGTGCTTAGGGATTATCTAGGGTGTTGAACACGAATCTGGAGTCCATTTGTTGAGGTTTACTGTAGGTTACGGTAGGTAAGCTGTCATTTAGTGGGCGAAACCCAAAATAGTATTTTGAAAATCGACAAACGAACGTTAAATTCGTATTCTTTACCCTGAATAACCCCCATATACAAATTTTGAGCAAAATCTGAGATTTTGACCAAACTCCGTATACCCACCATAATTTGCAAAAAAAAATCGATAAACGGACTCCAGATTCGTGGTCAGCACTCCAAATAACCTCAAGAGAAACAATTTGAGCAATATCTACCGTAACATTCCGAAAATCTCGAAAGTAGCGTTTTTCCCTCGAAATTTTCACCGGTTGGGAAGCTGCGAACGAAATTAGCCGAAAACTTTGAAAAATCGACTAATAAACCATAGATTCGTGATCAGCGCCCTCCAAAATACCCTGGGAGGATTTAAAGTCAAATCTGGAACTTTTTTCTAAAAATCGGTATAAATAAACGCCCAATCAAAAATCCGTACAAGTCCAAAACGCTGTCAGTCTGGACAAAGTATGGAAAATGCGCCTTCACCGAAAGTTTGCTCAGGGGGGTAGTTTTGGGCGCTGAACACATTTATGAGGTCCGTTTCCTGATTTTCCGAAGACTAATGCCCTTTTTGGAGGGCACTAAAAGCACAAAAAACGACCTTTTTAGGCTTGTAACTTCTTGGAACATGCAGCGTCAGCGTGTACCACTCTAAACACTTCCCTTGTCAGTCGATGGACCAAAAGTGACGGGGCTCTCTCTCGCCGCCTTCCCCCCCCCCTCTCCGTCCGCCATGGACCATGATAGTTACGCTTCGGCATGCAGTACATGGGTCTCCGCAACCTGAGCTTATCCCATGATTTAGCTTGCCTTTATACAGAGAGCGAATCTTCAGATGCTACGAGGTTTGGTATCCTTAATGATAATAGATCCGTCATAAAAACAAGGGAAAATAGGGTGCCGTTCTCCGATGGGAAGACCAGAGAGACCTGCTATGTGAACAACCACAATAGCTTCCCTGTATAGGTTCTCCCCTCCTCTCCGGTCCCGGAAAAAAATTTTCCCGAAAAGTTCTCCGCTGATTCTCGGCTATTTCCCCCACAAACATGCTAGTAAATAGAAGGTATGGTTCCGTATTCGATTTAGTCTGACGCATGGACTAGGCGGTGTTGGCGCACCATCGACCAACTGGGTTTCGATTCGCGAGCGGCAATCTGCGCCGCAGCTCGCCCAATCATCAGACTAAATTTATTACGTAAACTCTACGTCACTTCGTAGCCGATAGCTTTCGAAAAAATGTTAGTCAAAGAACAATAACGTCAACCTCGAACTCGTCGCCCTGGTTCCGCCACTCTAAGACAACGCTTATAGCCTATACCAGTGATTCGAAATATCAGAAGCAACCCTTTGGCTGCAACATCAATACCTATTTAGTATCAATTGACTGCATGCAAGTTATGCAGTGAGACATTTTCCACAGAACTGATTATCAGCGACACAGGCGATGTTCTCCTGAAAAGAGTCATCATTCCAATAGGAAAAATTATTTGGATATTATGGGAATCAAAAAAAAATAAATTGTAGCGATCTTCTAAAAATGCCAAGTTAACACTATCGGCAAACGATTCATTAGTAGTCACTGAAATGCGACTTTTACCACAATGAAAACACGAACATGGCTGGCACGAAAATGCTCGTCACAATGGCTAAGTATTAGGGACCAATTTATCGAGCTTTTTTGACTTGCCTAATTGCTTCAAATGGATAAGGACTGTCGAATGGTCGACGTCGAGTTCTTCGGCAACTTCTCGTGTAGTTTTGCGAGGATCGGCTTCGATTAAGGCTCTCAATTGATCGTTATCAATCACACACGAACGGCCGTCACGCTCTTCATCTTCGAGGCTCTCGTTGCCGCTGCGAAATTTCTTGAACCACCATCTCAGAAAACCGCCGCATTCAATGCGTGTCGGATATGCATTCAACTCGAGTGACCACACCCATCGAAAGGCTTCATCACAAGGGCACGTGCTCCAAACAGCAGCACGTGCTGCAAAATTTTATAGCAGGAGCATGTGCCGCAAAGTTCAATCGCAGGAGTACGTGCTGCAAGGTAGTCCAGCGCTATCGTAGCAGCACACAGACGCGACGCGGCTGGCACACCGACGTGCGACGCGGCCAGCTCGCCGAGCACCATCTGGGGCCGTCAGCGATTGGAAGAGGCTTCCAGCGGCCGGGCGGGTAAAGTACCGTAAACTTGGGTAATTGAACCGGCGAAGCTGCCGATCTCTCAGTTCCGTCTCAGGAGTGCATCGTATACTTTCCTTTTTTTAATAATCGTTTTGTCATCGAGTTGAAAGTGTATCATGCACGCATTGGACGGCTTATTTGTTGGGGCACGTGCTGTAATTTGAAACACAATAGGAGCACGTGCTCCCCTAGCAGCACGTTCCCTGACTGTGCTCGAAACCACTTTGTCTTCGAGTTGAATGCATATTCGACACGCATTGAATGCGGCGATTGCCTGAGATTACGTTCATTAGAAGTTCCCGCGCCAAATGCATCGTTGATATCACGAGCTGTCTCGGCAGCTTTCCGACCTAGCTTGAACTGGAACAAGAAAATCGTGCGAATTTGCCTCTTATCCATGTTGTATTTGAAGCCCTGAAAAAAGTGGCTAAATAATTTCAAAACAAAAACAACACCGAATAGATAGAGTGAAAAACGAGCTTTAAAATGATATATAACACGACCACATTTAATCCAAAGTTTTATTCAGAAATCATTCATAAAAGTAGATGATATAAAAACCGCAATAACTTTTTCACCAACCTAATAACAAGGATGGGGCTCATCACAACATGATAACAAGAAACAACAAAAACAAGCAACAACAAAGGGAAACAAAGAAAAGCTGTCTTTAATCGTCGCTGAACACTATTCTCTTTCCCGCAGGAGCAAGAAGCTGTTGTTTTTTCGCCTCTCGACGGGCGGCCCACGACGGATGGAGCTCTTCTGGAATATCTACATATGCATGGCCAACATCTCTTCAATATTTGGTATTATTATTCAGCATATGAAAGGTGCCCAAAGGCTCATATCATGCTGACCTGAAATCAGGTAGAAGTTCAAGCGATACAGTTTATTTCACCACAATAGAATACCGCTCATAGGTACAGTTCAAAAGACGGGGGGGGGGGGGCGGTTTCGCATTCTTTTTTCAATAACACCTCAAATTATTTTTTGTGGATCTGAAAAAATCGGTAAAAGGCAGCGTTCACGATTATCATTATCGGTGATTTTCCACAGTAAAATGATAGGCGAAAAGGAACCTCGGCTCAGTGTCGAAAGAATTGCAGAAAACGGGCCGGGAATGGCAAAAGAACACCTGTAAACAAGTGTTCTGGGTGGTAACAGCAGATAATCAAATGGAGGAAGAAGTATTGTTAAAGGCACGGTCCAACCTCAAAATCGTTTTACTTTTTTTTGCTTACCCTCAAGACGGTCCCAAAGTGATTTCAATGATACCCCTGAAATCGTACAAGACCTCCTGGGCAGGGTTCGGCGCGGGGTGTGAATATCCACACCGGGAGGTCTGAGCTGCGCAATGGTGGAGGGATGGGGGTCTGAGCTCCACCGGGAGACCATGTGAACCATTCCGACCGGGGGTCGTAGGTAAACTGTTTAGAAATATTTTTTGCGGATAATTCGATACTACCGTACAATTAACACGAAACCGTGTGGTAATTAAATTTACGTAAGGGTTGAAATTATAGTATAGGTTCTCCTACAGTTGAATATAAGGCACATAGGTTCTGGGCGTTACGGAATGGGGCGGAAGAGAAGAGTGGATGCGATGAAGTGATTGGCAAAGGCGAAGACGACGAGATGTACTAAAGAAATAAATATGTTCTCAGAGAAGAACAGGTAAATTTAAATGTATGGAAAACACGCACTAATTAGTGGTTCGATACGAAAAAGGGTGCTTCAACATTAGCCAGGCCAGACATCAAAAAACACTTGCTAGTTGGGAAGAGCGTCATCTAATCTGATTACTTTTCGAATTTCATTCTCCGAAACCAACTCATACATGAAACACACGACGCGGGTTCGATCACGCAAGGTGCTTAATTTTTGCAAGACATTAGACCTCACATTTTTTTAGGCAAAATAAGGGGTCACGAAAGTAGGATAGTCGAGTCGAGAGTGGTAGATTATCCCTATATACAAACTTTCACCGTCTAAGATGGACGCTGAAAGGCACTACACTGTGTGGCCCACACCTGTCGCAGGTGCGGTCGCGCTGGAAGTCTACATTTTTGCAAGGAATGAGTCAGGAGAATACGATATTCGAGTCGAGCGTGGTTGATTTACCTCATATACAAACTTTGACGGCATCATAGGAAGACCGCTACACTGCATGGGCTGACACTTATCTCAAGTGTGGTCCCGCCGGAAGTCGGCAATTTTGAAAACTAGAAGCCACGAGAGTAGGATATTCAAGTCCAGCGTGGTCGATTTACTCGGTAAACTCTATACTTGGGCAAAACTGTAAAAATCTTCGAATTTTCGAATATATTCGAAAATCATCTTTTTCGAATTTCAAGTTTTCGAATATATTCGAAAATCAAATTTTTCGAATTTCAAATTTTGGAATAAATTCGAAATTAAATTTTTTCGAATTTCGAAATTTTGAATATATTCGAAAATCATCTTTTTCGAATTTCAAATTTTCGAATATATTCGAAAATCAAATTTTTCGGATTTCGGATTTTCGAATATGTTTGAAAAAACATTTTTCAAATTTCAAATTTTCGGATATAATCGAAACTCAGATTTTTCGAATTTTCGAACAATTTTCTTCGAATTTTCGAATAATTTTTTCAATTTTTCAGATAGATTTTCTCGAATTCAAAAATGATAGCTTCGATTTTAAAAATTATTTTCGAGCTGTCATTCACTGGGTCAGTCGCGGAGTTGCTGAAGCTTAAAGGCAGCGTTCACGATGATCATCCTCGTTGACTTTCCACAGTGAAATGATAGGCGAGAAGGATCCTAGGCTCCCAGTGTCGAAAGAACGGTAGAAAACGAGCCAGGAGCGGCAAAATAACGACTGCGAACAAGCGTTTTGGTGCCCCAGACACGCCTGGTGCCCCAGATCAGGCCTGTGCGGATAACTTTGAAACCGAAAAAACCGAAAAACAAAAAATTTTCGGTTTTGAATTCGAAAAAATCCGAAAAAACCGCAATTTTTTTTTGTCTTTCGAATTGTCTTTTTTTCGTAATTACATAATTTTGACTGGAAAGACAAGGCAACGTTCAATTAATGACAGAATTATGTTTTGATAGTGAAACAAAGGTTTACGCAATCAATGTATTAATGTGAGAAATTTTACCCTTCTTGCAGTGGTGAATCCTGACAAAATTTTAGCGCTGAACACCCTCTGAAAATCTTCTTGTTGACTTTATGTTCTAAATTGCGGTAGTTCTCTGAACATTCATGCCCACGTTTTTCGCGTTTTAGACCGAAATTGTGGGCTTTGGAAAAAAAACCGAATTTGAAGAAGTTGAAAATCGTGGGCAAGTCATGGACCTGAACGGAACGAACGTACAGGGACGAACATCACTTGTTCGTGATGCACAGCACACTCTTGCGTGAATTTCTTGAGTTGTCATGTTGAACAGAGTTTAAGCGGTCGCGTCGTGGTCAGCATTGACCCGTCTTTCCGCGCTATTGGACGGCAATGGCTGCGACGCAACCACACGCATAGAGTCGAGTCTACATAGAGGTTCAGTTCTACCAATTCAGCTGTATGGAATTACACATGATGCCGTTCGCCCAAGAAAGTTTTAATTCGCAATTTCTTTTGTTATGGATCGATAGAGGGTGCAAAAAACTTGCGTCGCTCCTAGGATTCTCGGAAAGCCTCCCGTTTGCAAATTATGAGTCTCCAGATAGCAATTGTCGACGTCTTTTTCATTAACATCTTAAACGAAAATTAATTTTCGTGACCTTAAAGGCACAGTCCCAGCTCAGAGGTAAATTCTGATATTATACTCCGGCCGCAGTGTATAGCAACCCTACCAAGCGTGGAATCTCAATTCGCCCACATAAGCGAGAAAAAGCGAGGAAGTCGACCACGCCCCCTTGAAAGAAAAAAAAATAGGTGACGCCCACCGACTAGCTTCCGATCTCAATAGGGAAGAGAAGAGCGATTGATTTTATTCAAAATCTATGTTCTTCTATTTGTTTTCGGCCTGCCTTCATATTGTGACCTACTTCAGAACGATGGCTGCGAATAACGAGAAAAAACAGGGTCGAGACAACTCGTCCGCGAACATCTCCCAGTTCAAATTCAAAATCTTTGAGGGGCCATAACTTCGTTCACATTGAGTTCTGAGCGATTTCGGAAATACCTTTGTGATCAGCGTGAAATTTCCTCCAAGATAGACAAAAAAGCGGAAAATCGATTCAGAGGTTGAACAGTGCCTTTAAAGGCAGTGGTCGCGCTCAAATATGCTCGTCTTCTTTTCCTCTCTAAACCATTTTCTGGGTATAGAGTAGAGTATATCAAACGAATAAAAATTGTCGAATATTCGAATAAACGAATAATTCGAAAAATTGACTCTTTCGAATATTCGAATAAACGAATTATTCGAAAAATTGACTTCTCCGAATATTCGAATAAACGAATTATTCGAAAAATAGACTTCTCCGAATATTCGAATAAACGAATTATTCGAAAACTTGACTCTTCCGAATAATCGAATTATTCGAATGATTTGAATTCGAATAATTCGAATACTCAGCCAAAATCGCGAGTATTCGAATAAGAAGTACGAACCGAGTACGCATAATCAAACCACCGTTCGCGGCACTACCAACTTTCTTGACCTTTTTTGTATAGTATTATATAGATCAAACCTATGTCAATGTACTTCCACGAAAAATACATTCCACATTATATCATAAGAGTATTCTAACTAACATTTACCACTGTCTATGAGTAGTTGTCAAACGATAAGATCAAATTCTCTGGATTTTTTAAACAATATCTACCAACAACATCCAAAATTCCTATCAGTTTAGGGTGCTATCTGAGCGGGGGGGGGGCACTGTTGTTTCGCACATGACCACGCCCATTTTTCGTGCCGCAATCACTCCTGAATTGTGCGGGGGAGGGAAACCCCGAGTAGGTATTCAAATTTAGTGCGGCACGATAAAATGGGCGGGCCAAGTGCACCCAGACATAGTGTCCCCCCACCGCTAAGACAGCACCCAGTTTGGTTAGAGACATCTCACTTCTGGACCACAAAAATATAAGGTGAACGTTGAATAGGAACTGGCTCAAAGCTGCAGCGATTGACCTGAATTCATGAAAATTAAGTATTACATAATACTCTAGCAGCGTACAGTAGCCGTTTCTGGAACATCGCTCAAGTCTGTTTGGGACATACTCCATCAGATGAAAAACAGTATCTGTTACGTCTGCTCACAAATTCAGTGCTGAGCGAGATACTCCACCATTAGATTTCTGACTATCTCATGTTTAATATTGGAGTATTCCGATTATATTCGAACTTTCTACCAGTTTGATTGGGGACATTTCACCTCTGGACCGCAAAAATGGACATGTGCCGGAGACTCTGCTTCTTATTTTTTGAAATTATTCGTTTATTCGGCCACATATTCGAATATTGGACCGTTCGAATATTCGAATAAACGAATTATTCGGAAATTTGACTTTTCCGAATATTCGAATAAACGAATTATTCGAAAAATTAACTTTTCCGAATAATCGAATTATTCGATTATTCGTTTATTCGTTTTCCGAATATTCGTTGACATAGTCTAGTATACAGTAGAAGAACCTATAAGAAAAAATCGCGAAAAAATAGCCGTTCTGGGCCAAATTCGAAGCCTGAACTTTCTTGTCTTTTGATGGTGGACGAGCCCATTCCACATCACTGGCATCGATGATCTTTAATATCAAAAACATCAGCTGGCTTGAAATTGAATTTCAATCAATGAACCTTCGAATTTGTGTACACATCTAGTCAAAAACATTGGTTGAAGTGCTTGTTTTCATTGTTCAACTGTTTTATTAGGTAAATTTGCATTTATTTCTTCCTCTGAAAGTCGATGATTTTCGGCTGCTTGGCATGAGACTGTGATCTTCCTGTGCATGTGTGCACGAACTGGAAAATCAGGGCCTTAATAACTCTAATTCTAGCCCGTTTTTCACCGCGTTATCTTCATAGTTTTTGAGCTGTTTTATATCTAAGCTGATTTTTGTAGTTTTTTCGATAACGTTTTTCATCGTGACCACTGCCTTTAAAGGCAGTGTTCACGATAGATTTTACTTTTGATATCTCCACCATTTACGGAAAGTCGGGTGCCCTATACAGCAAGGCATGCTTGAAGGGAACGCGAAAGCCGTGTTTTTGTGCTAAAAGAGGGTCAACTCTACTTACGTTGACTTTTGAGCGTGGAGGATTCGACCGCTATGAAGGATGATGCCTATCACTGCAATCAAGCGATCAGCTCATTTATCAGCACTTCCTTGACTTGATTGTTTCATGTTACTGTGCTTATCTGGTTCAAATTCCGGTCCGCCATTGCGTCTCGACACGCTTTGCAGCCGCGCGCTTTCGAGTCGGAAGAGTTTCCAGCGCCGCAGCTGCCGATCTGTTGACTCTAGGAGGGTTTTGGAAACTGGAAACTGAACAAAATTGAAGAAAACTGTATAAAAAAGCAATATCGTGTCGGCTTTGGAGCTGGAAACTCGATTGACTCGAGCGCGTGCGGCCGCAAAGCGTGTCGAGACGCAATTGCGGACCGGAATTTGACCCAGATAAGCACATTACTACAACCTCGAACGATCATTTCTTCCCGTGGAGGGGGAGGCAAGGGGTCATGAGGCGTTTTGGTGACCTCAGAACGCTTGTTTGCATCGATTACATGCCCACTCCTAGCTCTTTTTAAACAGTTTTTTCGACTCTGAGAATATAGGATTCTTCTCGCATATCATTTTACTGTGAAAAGTCACCGAGAATGACTATCGTGATCGCTGCCTTTAAAATGCCAAAGTAGGCTGTCAGGTATGCGGAATCGATTAGCGTTATTAGATTTGTGATGATTCCGCCTGTTGAAATTTATATTTCATTATTCCTGAAAATATGACCATGCTCAAAAGATGCGCCGTGGTCGTTTAAGTCTGATTAAAAACAGGAAATTCAAGAAATTTTAACCCAATCATTTTATTTTTTTAATCGAAAGTGATGTAGTAAAGGAACCGTTGTGCAAGGGGCAGATTATACATTTGCTTTTGCGCGAAATGGTTCTGAAATAAACTGGAAGACGTGTGCAAACTTGCTGCAGACGTCTACAGGCAGCGTTGGATCGACTGCAAGTCGCATCAGAACCGCAAATTTCGAACCGAAAAAAACCTAAAAAAAATTACTTCCGATATTTATTGTTTTCGCCAAAAAGGGCGAGAAACGAAAAAACCGAAAAACGCACGGGGTGCCCCAGATCCGCCCCGTCGGAATGAACAAATGAAGACTCAGATTACAGGAATGATCAAGTCAAGGAAGTGCTGATAAGTGAGCTGATCGCTTCATTGCATTGAATGCTACCAACCTTCATAGCGGTCAATTCCTCCACGCTCAAAAATCAACGTAAACAAGAGTGGGCCTATTTTTGCTACAAAACGCGTCTTTCGTGTCCTTTTTAAGCATGCCTTGCTATATAGGGCACCAGACCTTCCGTAAGCCGTGGAGATATCAGAAGTGAAAATGTGAAATTTCTGGAAATTTAGCTTCCTGGCAAAAGTAACGATTTGGTAAAGTCAAAAAAAAGTTCAAAAAATGTCTTGAAATATCTTAAAAAATGATTTGGGGTAAAATAGAAAAAAGCTAGGAAATGAAGTGAAATAACTAAAAATACGATTTGGCGGTCAATAATAAACTAACTAGCGATAAGTAAAGACAGATGGATTAGATTTTACAAGCTTCTCCGTTAAACTTAACAAAGCAAAATCAGGCGCGATATGGAATGGAGCATTGCGTTCACCTAGCTTCACCTGTGCTGATTCCCTTATTACAGATTTCAAAAATGGCTTAATGTTTCCGTTGCGCGCTTGGTTTTGCTTTGATAAGTTTAACTGAGAAGCTTGTAAAATCTTATCCATCTGTCTTTAGTCATCGCTAGTTAGTTTATTATTGACCGCCAAATCGTATTTTTAGTTATTTCACTTCATTTCCTAGCTTTTTTACTACTTCAGGCTATTTTACGCCAAATCATTTTTTAACATATTTCAAGACATTTTTGAATCTTTTTTTGACATTACCAAATCGTTACTTTTGCCAGGAAGCTGAATTTTCAGAAATTTCACATTTTTTCCCAAAGGTTCCCGTTCTGACATGAATTTTGCTCAATGATTTCCAGTTTGGAAAGATGAAACATCTAACAGGCGATTTTGTCGTATGAGTGCAACTTCTGAAACTTGTGACGCACAACCATAAAAACCCCACTCATCGCCGCATTTTGCCAACAGGTGAAAAATCGATATTATTGATCATAGATATTCGATTTTTCATGATGAGAACAATTTCCCAAGCAAGGTACTCACTAGGGAATCTCGCATTGCCGTCCCCAGCATTTAAAAAATGATGAATGTTTTTGGTCAATTCTGCTCCGATGTCTCCGAATCTGACATCGGATTTTGCTACGGACACCGCTGAACGAAGTTATAAGCGTTTTCGAAGCTTCGTGAAAAGGTAAAGGTACCCATCAGCCAACTGTTAGGGTGCTTGAAAAAAAATCGGATTCCTCTCAAAACTTTCAACTGAGGATTACTCAGGATGCTGAACGCGAATCTGGAGTCTGTTTGTCGCTAGACTTATGGTTACTGTAAGTTACGGTAGGCATAATGCCTTTTAACTGACTTTGTACGAATCAAGTCGAAAAGCTCGGAAAATCGTCAAATAAACCCCAGATTCGTGATCAGCGCCCCAAATAACCCACCTGTGAGGATTTTGAAAAGAAATCTGCAACATTTCTTTTGTAAAGCTTTCAGAGGTATAAATAAGCGCCCAACCGGAAATCCACACAAGTCCAAAACGCTATCAGTCTGTGCAAAGTTTGGAAAATGTGCCCTCACCCTAAATCTGCTCAGTGGGGTAGTTTTGGGCGCTGAACACAAGCATGAGGTCCGTTTTCGGATTTCGCAAACCCTAATGCGCGTTTTTCATAGACGAAAAGGCGGGAAATAAGAACTTTGACAGGTTATAACTTTTTTCGCAGATATCTGTAGTAAAATCCGAGTTCAGATTCGAAGAGGGCGTGCCAGAGTTAACTGGAAAACATCTATCAGCTTTCTGATCCGGGGGTTCACCATGCGAGGTTCCCTAGTTAGACACTCAACAATCAACACTCATTGCGGCAGTTTGTGCAACAGGCAAAAATCTATATTATTGATTGGTATTAATCGATAATGTTTGATAGTAAAATTCCCAAACCAAGAGATCCATACCCATTAACAATTACCACTCGTCGTCGCATTTCGTGCAATAAGAGCGAAAATCGATAATATTGATTATCGATCGATGACGTGTCATGAGTACGAAATCTGACAAGTCTAGTACTTACCCATAATGACCTATGTTAACTGGCTGCAGATCCACCCACATACCCTGCCCTCCACAGCCGAAACCTGCCCCAGCAGTTTTCGCGCTCCACGGCTAATTTAGTATGTAAACCCACGATTTTGAGGTACCCTTCAAAGTTAATGTATCAAGTTCAAATTGGAATAGGAGCGACCTGCATCCATTTCCAGCCTCCTGTCCAAAAATGAGCTTCCTAGCTCAATTTTAAGTGTACCCACAAGTTGATGAACGCCAACTGAAAAAAGGAGATTAACACCAAAACCGAGCGGTTTTTTAAAATTTTCCCCAAAACCAGCAAACCATTCTAAACCATTTTCGAGAATATTACCAACTTGTTGCGCTCTTTTCAATGGAATTTGGAGCTAATTTCTAGGTTCACTCCGAACTTAGATTTCGAAAAAGCGGTTCCGCGCGTGGCCAGTTGAAAACCAAATCTGGTGCGCGCTTCGCGCGCACCACAATTTATCGTGAACACTGACTTTAAGACACTGCAACTGAATCGTCTCACAGCAATGATGATCGCGAATCCGTCGTGGTACTATCGCGGTACAGTCGAGATAGCGGTACATTCTCGGAACTGTCGCGGCGAGTTTTCCCAGAGGCGGGCTGAGTTGGGAAAAAACCGCTGCAAATTTCTCATTTTGTTCATTTTTTCAAGCACCTTATGCCTTCTTTTTCTGAAGCTCATTTTCAGGTTTTTGATAGAAAAAATTATCCCTCGAGTTGTTTTCTATTAGTCTTAAAATGCTTCACTAGCATCACTGCATCAGAATATCGATGTTTTGGCCAAATTCGCTCAACTGTAAAAGCCGAATATGTCTAAGCTCAGAAGGTACAGAAATGGAAGTCAATTCGCTAAACACAACCCATTATAACCACACGAAGTCAGTATTTTTGGAGTAGTCATTGTAGATTAGTGAGCTGAATCGCTCCCCTACGTATTTCAAGAAACTGTTTCTTGAGAAAGGGAGGGTTTCGGAAGCTAAAACCCTGATACTCTGTATATCTGGCTGGCAGCTACATAATAAATGTGAAAAAGAGAGAAAAACAGTTTGCATTGGCTGGCCGTCCAACCGATGGAGCACGTAATACGGTGACGAAAAATTTCACGCGATGCAAGCGTGCGCTATCCCCACATCAGTCGTCGGTTGAATAGGTCAAGATGGTGCTTTGATAAAGTGTGCTTTTTGAGGTCGATCAGAAAAAACAGACTTCTAATGAAATAATGATTGAGCATTTCGATTATTCGAATTTCAAAAAATCGAATATGCTCTTCAAAGTATTCGAATTGCGAATATTATTCGAAAGTCTGTTTTTGAAATATTCGAATTTTGAATACTATTCGGAAGTCTGTATTTGAAATATTCGAATTTCGAATATTATTCGAAAGTAGTTTTCACGAAGTATTCGAATTTCGAATATTATTCGAAAGCCCGTTTTCAAAATATTCGAATTTCGAATATTATTCGAAAACCAAAATTTTCGAATTTTGAATGATTCGAAATTCGAAAAATCATTCGAATATTTTTCGAATAATATAATTCGGTCCGAAGTATAGTAAACTCACTCTCACCGTCCAACATGGATGCTGAACACCGCTACAGTATGCGGCCTCACACTTTTGTCAGGTGTGGTCCCGCCGAAAAGGGGCATTTTTGAAATTCAGGTGTCATGAGAGTAGGATATTTGAGTCCAGCGTAGTCGATTTACCACGTATACTCACTCTCACCGTCTTGAAGTCACGCCGAAGACCGCTACATAGAGAGCGGAACACGGCGAAAAAACGTACATGTCCACAAACCTTAAGTAGGGTTTTAAAACAGCTGTAACTCAAGTTCCAAATGAGCTACCCTGGGTTCGAGCAAAACTAAGAAACTTGGTTCGCAACCCTACAGAGTGAGACCCTAACCGACCCAAAAATTCAATAGGTGTGGACTTTTGATGTTTGGGCACAAAAGTCCACACCTAAATCCCCTGGCTAGGTGTGGACTTTTATGCTCAAAACATCAGAAGTCCACACCTAGCAAACTTTTTTATAAGGCGTCCTATGGGAGCGGGTAAGGTTTCATTCCGTAGGGTTGCGAGTGTAGTTTCTTAGTTTCGCTCAAACCCCGGTAGCTCATTTGGAATTTAAGTTACAGCTGTTTTCAAACCCTGCTTCAGGTTTGTGGATTTGGACGTTTCTTTAGGATTTTTTACCGTGTTCCGCTGTCTATGTAGCGGTCTTCGGCGTTATACTGAGACGGGTAAAGTTTGTATACAGGGTAAATCGGCCACGCTGAACTCAAATATCCTGCTCTCATGACACCTAAATTTCAAAAATGCCCCTTTTCAGCGGGACCACACCTGAGAAGTGTGGAGCCTTGTACTGTAGCGGTGTTCAGCATCCATGTTGGACGGTGAAAATGAGTGTACAGGGTAAATACACTACTCTCGACTGAAATATCCTACTCTTGTGACACCTAAATTTCAAAATTGCCGACTTCCGGTGGAACCACACTTAAGAAAAGAGCGAGCCCGTGCAGTGTAGCAGTCTTCGGCGTTCCTATGATGCCGTTAAAATTTGTAATTGAGGTAAATCAACCACGCTCGACTCGATCATCGTATTCTCCTGACTCATACCTTGCAAAAATGTAGACTTCCAGCGCGACCGCACCTGCGACAGGTGTGGGCCACACAGAGAAGTGCCTTTCAGCGTCCATCTTAGAGGCTAAAAATTTATGTATAGGGTAAATCTACCACTCTAAACTCGAATATCTTACTTTCGTGACCCTTGCTTTGCAGAATAATGTGAGGTCTAATTTTTTCCAAAAATTAAGCACCATGCGGGATTGAACCCGTGTCGTGTGTTTCGTGTATGAGCGGGTTTCGGAGAATAAATTCGCAACTTAACCAGATCGGATGACGCTCTTTCGAACTAGAAGTCCATACATCTGAAGTGACATGTTCTTCTTGGACTTGCGGAATGAATTTACGAACTCATATTAATTTGAAAACATATTTATTTCTTCAATACATCCCGTATTCTTGACCTTTGCCAATCACTTCATCTTCTCCACTCTTTTCCACCACATACCTTAGCTTCCTACCCGAAATTATTCACAACTTCTGGATACACGTCCAAACCGAAGGGTCTTATATTCAACATTAGGAGAGCCTTCACTATAATCAAATCCCTTAAATTAGCTAAGTTTTTCGAAAACGCAGGCAACTTCATGTAACCCGTCAAGAAAAGCCACGTCCGTGCGTGATCTATTTCAATGTCAATGCCTTGTTTTTTTTTTGAAATGGTTGTTCTTCTTAAAATTATACTTCTTTTGGAATAAGTTGTTCCTGTTATTTCAATTTTACTACAAAAACAGACAAGTACCACTCCTGGGAATGGGTCCGAGAAAATCGCCGAAAATTTGACCTATTAACGCTTCTGGGAAGGGGTCTGAGAGAATCGCCAAAAGTTTGCTTTTAGAGGGGGGGGAGGGTCTGAGAAAAGCCTTGTCCACACCTCCGAGCCATGCTCCTGGCATGGTGAGCAAGTTGTCCAAAGCTTGTAACTTCCGTCACTAGCAGCCGATATAGGGGAGCGCATCTCAATGAAGAGAGGCCGTAAAAAAAAGGAAAAACCGGGGTATTGATCGAAAATCGTCACTCATCTTGCTATTGTTGAGCTCGAAAAGCCATCTAAGGAGGCATGCCAAAGTGGCTTCTTGCTGTCACAGCGTTCGAGTGGCCTTTGCTTATATCTGGCTTATTCGGGGAAATTGGGAGGTCGCACTTAGCAGATGTTATATAGGGTAGGTCGTCTTCACAACTATGTGGAAATCTCAGATTTTGTCCCAGAGTTTGGACAGTGCCTTTAAATGTCTTCAAATGAACAGCCCAACCTCAGGGACCGAATCTGCGATTTCCATATAGTTATGAAGCAGACCTACCCTATATAACACCTGCCAAGTGCGAGCTCTCAACTCCTGCGGATAAGCGAGATATAGGAGGAAGCCACTTTGGGGCACCCACCTCGAGAAGTCACTTTAGTACGCCCCTTTTATGATTTTTTGAGCTGAACAGTGGCGAGATGAGCTATGGTTTTCGATCAATATCTCCGTTCTTCCCTTGATTCCGAGCCTCTCTAACCATTCAGATCCGCTCGAGTACATCGGTTGCAAATGACGAAAGTTACAAGCTTCGGACAACTAGTCCACCATGTTTTCGCCGCTCAAAAGCGGTCAAAACTCCGTTCCCAGGGAGTCTTGCACGATTCCAGAGACATCATTGGAATCGGCGAGGGACCATTTTCAGGATAGGTAGAAAAACAGAAAAACGATGCCGGGTAAGCCTTTAGGTGAACTACAACGCTTGACTGCATTGATTGGTATCGTCCTTCATAGCGATCAATTCTTCCACTCTCAGATGCCAACGTAAGCAAGGGTGGACCTCTTTCGATACGGTACGCAGCGCATTCGATGTCGCCTTAGAGGCTTGAATGCTTTTCGTGCCTATTTACATAGTGACTTGCAAGGGACAGCCGACTTTCCATTGAGTGCCTTTTTCTCCCTACAAGAATCTGTTACCATTTCAGGGACCCTGTAGGGATAGGTTTGGTTTACCTTGGCGAGGATCGAGCTTGGGGGAACTTCAGAAGATCCGGATCAAACTCACGGTTTACCTATTGGCTTAGCTTTGATGAATCCGGCCTCTTTTCTCTAGGGCTATCTTGCTGCAAATCGCAATTCACGACTTCTTCTGTTTTCTGCCAAATTTGCCTATGTTTACAGAAAACAAAAAAATGGCCAAAATGGGCAGAAAACAGAAAATTTCGCACACCCCTATTTGGCAGCAAATTAGCGAAATCTCAATTAGCTCAAAAAAGCGGGGAGAAAGTCGACCACGTCACCATGGAAGAAAGAATGCGTTACGCCTTCCGACAAAGTGTTGCTGCCGAGATGTCGTACGTTCGTGCCGTGGCAGTGTGGAGGAAAGAAGACCACCTCCGTGCAAACCGACGCCAACCCCTCCGCGAAGAGGGTTTTCGTCAAGGGAGAGGTGCTGGCTCGTCGCAGCTCTCCTGAAGATTCTGCTCTAAAGTGCCGGCGTCGAGAGGAATCCAGGACCCGCTCAAGAGTACCTATGCGCCACATGCAGCAAGGTCACCTGGAATGGGATGTGTCCAATGTTTCGGATGTCAGAGGTGGGTGCATCTCTCCTGTACGGGTCTCAGTTCTGTGAGGCATCACGATCCTTCCTTTCGCTGGGTTCTGTGCTCTGCCTCCAGCAACTCTGATTCCTCTTTTACCAACCGCCCCCTCTCTATTGTACATATTAACCTCAATGACCTTCGTGCCAAGTTGTCCGAACTCTCTCTTTTTGCTCGTACTCATCATCCTGATGTCATAACGGGTCAGAAAACCAAGCTAACTCCTTCCGCTACCGCTCGACACCCTAACATTCCTGGCTACACAGCTTATCATGCTCCAAGGTCATCTCTCGGCGGAGGAGTTTCTACTTTCGTATTATCAAATCTACCCTCTTATGTCATACCAAACACCCCCTCGGAGGGTACTCTTGAGTACCTACCTATCCACCTCCCTTTGAAAACACCTATATCTCTTTTTGATATCTATATCCTTCCTACCACGTCCTGTTCCCAATCTTATGACCCCACTCCTTCACTCAAGCACTGCTCCCTTTCACCCTCTATTGTCTTCGCAGGCGATTTCAATGCTCATACATTCTGCTCGTCGCTGGACACTGATGCTAGAGGAAAAGACGTCGAAGAATGGGCGGAGGAGTGCGATCTGGTCATTCTCAACGATGATCAGCCCACTCGTCTCCTGGCCAACGGCCGATCCTCTAGTCCAGCATCTCTCTTGTATCCTCTAATCTACCTAGCGCCTGCTCTTGGTCGACAGCTACAACTCTATCCAGTGATCATATCCCCGTCTTTGTCCATGTCGATCTCTCTAATTCTCTTGCTCCTTCTTCAGGTGTCCGTCAAAGGTCTTATCTTAATCATTGCCTTGCAGACTGGCGCTTGTTCAGGCAGGTGGCACATCGACATGTGGTTAACTACCCATGGAATGGAAACGTGCACCAGAAAGAACGTCACTAGACCGACGCGATTCGCAAGGCCATGAAAGCAGCCATCCCGGCGGGCCGAGTCAAGACCATTTTCCCAATGTCACCAGGGAAATCTTGGAGAAGATAAGGACAAGGGATGCAAAGAGGGTCGCAGATCACCTAGATCCGACCATTGCTGAGCTGGATAGCGAAATTAAGCGAGACCTAGACAAGCACAGGAAGGAGTGTTGAGAGAAATTCAGCGAGAAGATGAATATCAAGAGTGACGGTGCATCATCTTGGAAAGTTCTACAAAAGATATCGGGCAAGAGCACCTCCACCAGCTATTCCACGATCTCGAGTTCGAGAATGGAGTTTTCAAATCGGGACAAAAGGCTGCAACTGCTCTCTGAAAGAACTTCTTCATAACTCAGGCTCAGAGAAGGAAACAGAACCGAGTGACTCTAAGAGAGCTCTGTAAGTTGTCACTCATGAATGAAGCAGAAGCTGTGACGCCCGCGCAGATTGAAAAGGTGGTTAAAGAGATGCGCAACTCGAAGGCTGTAGGGCGGGATGGTATTAGTCCAGCGGTCTCGAAGAAATTGTCAAACGAGATTATGCCCATCCTGGCTGACATCATCAGCACATCCTTTCGCACGTGCATCTTACCCCCAAGACTGGAAAGAGGCAAGCGTCATTCCGTTGAACAAGCCTGGTAAATCGCCATCCACAGCGAAGGGATACAGACCAGTTAGTCTTTTATCACCAATCGTGGATCGCTGAGAAACTGGTCGTCAAGGAGCTGTCCGAGCAAAATAACAAACAGCAGCACCAACACGGATTCCGCAAATTACACTCTACCACCACGGCGCTGCTGGAGATTCTGAGCTACGTTTTGGATGGCTTTAACGCCAAAAAACCTCAACGCACTGTTGTAGTAGCCCTGGACCTCACGAAGGCGTTTGATTCTGTCAACTTGGGCATAATGTCTCAGAAGCTATTGAGGTCCAACATCCCGCCTTGACAGAAGCGATGGATAACACTATGTAACACGATTTTTGTTCCTGGCTTCTAAGTGTTATATTTCAATTGCTTATGTCCAAAGTTTGTGACAAAATTACTTCATTGAGAACAAACTTCGCTCACACTACAACAGCACGAAGAAAACCCATTTTTGTAAAAATAGAAAGATTTTCATTCTTTTTTGGCATTATGAATATAAAAAAACAAAAAATACGCAAGGAATAGACAAACACAGTCGGACACTCAACAAGGTTCAGAAATGTGTAGATTTTCTAGATTTACGATTGTACTGTGAATCACTCTCTCGAATTTGCACCCAAATGTAGCCCCCATCAAAGGTCGCCGAGCAAAAGTGCTGTTCCGGAGACATGTCTCTAATAGCATCCCTATTGCCGCCGGTGTCCCTCAAGGAGGAGTTTATTTATTTATTTATTTATTATACGTCGTTGCCGACGCGCTCAACAACATCGAAAACAATGGATAGAAACTCAGACAAGACGTAAATGCAATTAGAGTTCTTTTTCTCTGTTCAGCCTTTACCTTGAAGATTTGCCCGTCCCCCCAAGTGACATCAAAGTCGTTGCGTGTGCGGATGACATCACCATCTTGTGCCGGAACAGAGACATTAATGTAGCTGCACACAAGATCAATAGCTACCTCATCGTCCTGAAGAGCTTTCTCGATAATATGATGCTAACTGTCTCTGCCGCTAAATCATCTGTATCTGTTTTCTCCACTGACCCTAAGGAAAACTGAGCTCACCCCGTTGTGAACTGGGAAGACGCTCGTCTGCCTGCCGCACGTTTAACGAAGCTGCTCGGCCTAGTATTGGATCCTTCGCTCAAGTTCCATAAAAACACTGAGCAGAAACAGGCTACAGTGAGAGCTAAGCTCAACGTCTTACGAGCTCTGGGCGGTACATCGTGAGGAAGCAGTAAGGAGACGATCCTGACCACGTACAAGGCAATCTTGCAGATAGCGTTGGAGTATGCAGCACCGGTATGGCAACACATAATATCGTATACTTCGTGGACAAAGATGCAGCGAGTTCAAAATGCTGCACTTCGGATCGCCACTGGGTGTGCCAAAAGCACTCCAGTGGAACATCTTCATGCTGAAGCCCGTATTCTGCCTGTTAAGGAGCACTGTCAACTCCAAGCGCAGCAACTGGTTATTAATATCGTCAAGCAGCCTGATCACCCATTAAAAAAGATTATGAATCCTATGAGAGAGAGATATCAGAAGGCCTTTTGCGGATGCTCCCGAGAAAGTCAATATAGGTCTCCAGGTACGACTTTCCATGAACCTCGGCAATCAATGTAATCAGTAGCAGTTACTTTGTTTAACTGGACCACGAGGTTGGTAGATGCTTTATTGGCTTACGCACGTTTCGGCGGGATCGCCGTCTTCAGAGCCTGAAAGGAACAAATCAGAAAAATGCTTATTCGGCCGAATGTCGACTAAACCTTACTAAAATTCGAGAGAGATTCTTTCAAAACGTGGTCAGTAACAGAGAAACTAGTAAGTTACCGCACCCTGCCAGGAAACTCGCTAGAGGACCAGCAGCATAGAAAGGTTGGCGGATGGCGGAGCACAGATCGAAACCGCTGCCTCTCGACGTTAGAATGCGAGTCTGAGGTAGGGCTTGAGCTCTCCAGCTATATATATAGGCACTCCCCCTCCCGGTTGATTTTTGGGTCGCTCGCCTGGATCCAAACTGCCTCCAGGATTTTTCTGGCACGGGTCACGGTTCCCCGCGCAATAATCTCGACCTCGACATGGTAATTATCGCCGTTGTGGGCGTTAACACGGTGACACCCCAGAACTGGAGATACCCGCTGCTCATCCTTGCCGTCTAAGTGCTCTTTGATTCTAACCCAGAGCGGCCGCGAAGTCTCACCAATATATCGCTCGCCGCACAGCTGGTACGAGATTCTATAGACCACACCGCATGCAGTGCAATCTCCCTCTCTACCAGTTGGGCACACCACACAATTGGGAGTTGTGCAAATACGGCCATATAGACGGTTTTCAGCAATGGCCATGCTATGGAGGCCGTTTTCGAGCTTCTTACCCAAAACCAAGGCTTCGTTAACATGTTCGTGTTAACGATTGAGCAGCTTATGACACTTCTCCATGAGTGCCTTAAATGCAACATTTTCAGATGGTCAGGGCAATACTTTAGTCAGGTCAGAGGGCTGGCCATGGGACAGCGCCTAGCTACCACGCTTGCCATAGCATTTATGGGTAAAATCGAATCTCCGGTGCTGGCACGGCTCGCAATGCTATACTGTAGGTACATAGACGACTGCTTTGTCGTCTGCCCCACCCAGGAAACCGGTGATAGACTGGCTTCCTTTCCTAAATGTCCTAATAAAATTTTCGGGGGACGTTTTTGCTGTAAAATGGTATCGTAAACCAAGTAACAAAAACATGATTGTTCATTACCAATCAGCACACCCCTCACAAACAAAAAGGGCGGTTGTTAAAAATATGTATCGAGCGGCGAAATGTGTCTGTAACGGAGAAAACGAGCAGAAAGAATCTGTTCAAATGGCGCAAGAAATTGCTGCTCTAAACGGATATCCCCCAGTATGGCCCTGCGCAGATCCAGAGGCTCAGCCGCATGCCGCGAAGAGCAGGAATCAGCAGTCGATGGCGAAATTCGCGTAAAAATGCCCTTCATTTCGGATGAAGTGAGCAAATCTCTGCGAAAATGCCTACGCAAAGCCGGTCTGGAAAGCTCTGTCGCCTTTGCTGGCATCCCTCCAAATAACCTCAAAAACCGCCTCATCCGAAACCGTCTATATGACCGTATTTGCATTACTCCCAATTGTGTGGTCTGCCCAACTGGTAGAGAGGGAGATTGCACTGCATGCGGTGTGGTCTATAGAATCTCATGCCAGCTGTCCGGCGAGCAATATATTGGTGTGACTTCGCGGCCGCTCTGGGTTAGAATCAAAGAGCACTTAGACGGCAGGGATAAGCTGCGATTATCAACAGTTCTGGGGTGTCACCATGTTAACGCCCACAACGGCGATAATTACCATGTCGAGGTCGAGATTATTGTGCGGGAAACCGATAGCCCCGCCAAAAAAGCCCTGGAGGCATTTCGGATCCAGGCGAGCGACCCAAAAATCAACCGGAATTAGGAGTGCCTATATATAGCTGAAGAGCTCAAGCCCTACCTCAGACTCGCATTCTAACGTCGAGAGGTAGCGGTTTCGATCTGTGCTCCGCCATCCGTTCTATGCTACTGGTCCTCTAGCGAGTTTCCGGGCAGGGTGCGGTAACTTACTAGTTTCTCTGTTATTGACCACGTTTTGAAAGAATCTCTCGCGAATTGTTAAAGTCAATATACAAAGATGGACAGACTCCCAATTGGATCATCTTCGTCTCCTACATGCGAAGCACACCCGATTCGTTAGGGATGATTTGAGAAAGGTGGCTGTCAACCGTATATTGAGGATCGCACCACCCGAAGTCAGCAACACCGAGATGGAACTCGGTAGGCGGACTAGATGTTCCCTTGCCTCGTTGCGCTGCTGGCATTCCCCTATGCTGATGTCATACGTGCATGGGATTGACAGTATACTTAGTATCCGAATCACTCCTTTTCGGATATCCGAGCGGATATCCGAGATTCGGATAATCCGATATCCGAAAATTCGAAAAAACGCATTATCTGAATCGAACCAATATCCGGGAAATTTAAAATCGGCATTATCTGAATCGAACCATAATCTGAAGGGTCGGAAATTCAGATAAAATCGGATAGTTTTCGGATAAAATCGGATAAAATTCGGGTAAAATTTCGGATAAAATCGGATAATTTTTGGATAAAATCGGTGAAAATTGCACTGGGCCAAGCCCATTTTCCGTACCGCCTTCTATTTAGTACATCAACCCAGGATTTCCCCCCTCCTTCCGAAATCGGGTCGTTGCGGCGCCGAAAGATGGGCGTGGTCAAGTGATATGACCAAGTGGCTAGTTATTCAGTGTAAAAGTTTTTGTACATTTTCTTTGCATACTTTTTACGTGCTAGTTGCCCTGAAAAAACTGTGTATAGATGATACTGTGCGTTCCAACGACGATAGAGTAATTCAAGATTTGTTTCTTTCATATTTTTATTAATATACATACATATATGAAGCCTGAATTTTGTATGTTAACATGCTGCAAATGCAATGAAGTATTACTGTTTGCTCAATTATGGATGTTTGCAAAGGCTTGCCATGAATACCTTTTTTCTGATTTATTTTTCACCGTTCTGCCCCCACTTTGTTCCGAAAATATCCGAAGTTATCCGAAATTATCCGACCGGATATCCGTATCCGAGTCATTGGAAAAATGGCATTATCTGAATCGATCCATTATCCAAAAATTTGAAAAAGCTCATTTTCTGAATCGAACCAATATCCGGAAAATTTTAATCGGCGTTATCCGAATCGATTCATTATCCGAAAAATTATCGTCGGATGACAAGTATAATCGACAGCACTAAGCCTGACGAGTGTCCGGATTGTGGTAACCCTGGCCACACTACAGCACACCTATTCGATTGTTCGAAGAGGCCCACGGCACTAACGACAATGGATTTGTGGTCGAATCCAACTTCGGTCGCCCGTTTCTTGAACCTATGACAAAAACCCTTCTGCGGCTGCAAAGAAGAAGAAGAAGAAGAAAAGTTTTCAACCTTCTCAGACATAGGAGTGGACTTATCGCGACGCACAATAGGAACAATCGCGTGATCAACGGCGATCAAACCGGTATTGGAGGGCGATCAAACCGGCAATTGGAGCGATCAACCCGTCTTTAGAGCGCGATCAACACTAAAAGAGCAGGCGATCAGTACACTTTCATCATAATAGGACATACCGCGCACAAACCTTCAGGACCGTAGCCTCAGGCCTGCGTGCTGTCAACCCTACAGGGCCAAACAAGTTTTTTCCACGGGTGGCCCTCGAAAGTAAACAGTATGGGGTTCTATGGAGCGCCCATAACCACAAACACAAAAGATCACCGTCGCTAGGGGAGGTGCGGCTAAAAATTTATTATTGATTGTATCTTGAGCTACCGCGGCTATCTACAGCTCAATAGAGCGAGGCATGTATAGATAGCCACAATCGTCAAGGATACAATCATTATATCATTCTCAACCGTACCTCCCGTAACGACAGAGGTCGCTTGTTATTCTTATCTATGGGCGCTCACTTAGAGGTCGCCCAAGAATGACTTGGATGACCTACAATACCGGAAATCGGTCTACAAATCGAGACAAGACTCAATTTTCACTCCCCACGGGCCGGATTTATACTTACCGCGACGGATGAAGAGAAGCTGTGCTTACAATCCTTATTGACCAAAAATCTATATGCATCCAAGGACGATTGAAATAAACTCTGAATCGCGTTGGCGGTGAATATGGTTCCAGGCCATGTTCACTAATTCTCAGTCTTAACATCAAAATAGATATAATTTTATTAACGTTCGCATTTTGAACAAATCGCAAAGACACATAAATGTACTGGACGCACAGCTATATAAATCATTAAAGAAAAATTCGAATAATGCCTAGTGGATACTGGATATTTAATACTACTGTGGATAATGGATACAGTTAACGTAATAAATTTAATCTGAGGAACGGACGGGGCTGCGACGGTAGATCGCCGCGCGTGAATCGAAATCCCGTTGGCCAAAGAGGCCGCCAACACCGCACGACCAGCCGCCTGGTCCATGCGTCAGACTAAATCGATTACCGAAACCATACAGGTACCGAACAGACACGCATTGTGTGCATCTTCAGAGAAAAATGCAAACAATTTTTAGAGAAGTAGACTCGAGATGCGGAAGGATCATAAACGGAATGCAAACAAATTCCAGGACTCGCAAATGAATGAGCATACAAGAGCATGATAGAAGAGGCATTGCGCACCAAAACAACAGTACAACAGAAAACAAAAATTTAACACTAACAGAAATGGCAAAACATCTGAGGCGTTCCGAAATAGATTATCAAATATAAAGCACAGCTCGTGCATGGTGTTGCTTATAGGATACATACAACACTATAAGACAGATGCGAACATCTCACCTCCAAAGGTATTAAATTAAACAAGCGGGACTTGGATGAACTCTAAATTTTTTCATGGACAACTGTGTCTCGGAAACGTGATGTCTTCGAGCCGGGTTAATCAGGCCGTTGTGTAGGACCAAAACGGAGGTACGATACTGTTGGTGCCCGAAATTTCAGAAAAGTTTTACGACTGCATCACAAATCATTGTTGAGTATCAGAATTGTGACGATCCCCACTGGGAAGGTTCATAACAGGGTTTTCTTTCGTAAAAAAACCGTTTGAGAATCTCGTAGCATTCAGCTTCCTTTTTTCCACGTCTGACTGACGTGGCTTGTGTAATACACAAATGTCGAAAATGCTGGACGTCTGAAAGGGTTTAGCTCCTGTAACTTCTTAGGTTGATTATTTCTTTTAGCCCTTTCATTGTCAAAATTTCTCTAAAAATAAGAAGCTCCCAATACACACGCTTGAGTACGAGGATTTCTCGAAATAAAGAATATGAAATTTTAGATTTCCCCGCCCTACCGGAGCCTGTTGTAGCGCTTCTGCTCCTCGCGCTAGATGATCGACCGGGAAAAAGCCTTTTCAGACCTCGAAGCGGTTTACAAGATGGTATAGCATTCTGAATACGCAGCATTGAGGTCTCAAGCCTTGCCATCTATCTCCACTTGGTTCAAACAGTGGATTAAGAAGACAAAACCAAGTGCGGTTTTCTGCGCGGACGCTGCTTTTAACGGCCCTTCGATAACGTACACAATCGCGCTAGTATGGTTTCCGTTTTCGATTTAGTCTGACGCATGGACCAGGCGGCTGGCTGTGTGGGATTGGCGGCCTCACTGGAGAATGGGGTTTCGATTCGCGCGGGGTGATCTACCGTCGCAGCCCTGTCCATTCATCAGACTAAAATTATTGCGCGAACTCTACCTGTTTTCGCAGCATTTCAACGAAATGATGTCATAGTAAAAGTATGGCTAAAACGGGTAATGAACCCAATCCTACCGTTTCGAGACAATTCGGCGCCAACCAAGTGTACGAACGCCAGTGTCAGGCGGATACAGAATGTGTCACAGAGAAATTCCCATGCTTCCTACGAATGCGAGTCGGTAGCAGAGGTAAGAGACAGCGAGAGTGGAGGAGAAGCGAAGACAGTAGCCTCGCGAGCGTCGCTTGCGCTGTGAATAAAGGGAATTCCGATTTTTACAAAAGATACCATCCCACAGACCAATGGAGAGACATAAGCATTCACCAAATGTAGAAATTCGTGGCCGAGAGAGCGTGGCAAATTCGTGCCAGAAATGGCGAATTTAGTGCCAGGCAATTACAGACTGATCACTATCCAAATGATTCACATACGGCATAAAATCGCTCTGAAATCATGGAAAAGAGTTTTTATCAGAAACTCAGAAAACAACTAGGTTAAACTAACCGTGAGCTTCACAGGAAATTAACTGGAGCCAGGCCGGAACGATAGAAAGCTGAGCATATTGTGGCTAATATAAATCAAGAGACCACGACCCAACGTATTCTAAAGCGAAAAATCACAAACTCGGGATGAAAACGGCACAAATGACGCAATTGACAGGAAAAATTGTAATTGTTTATTACGGGATGAACCAGCGTAATAACATCGTAGTAGATCAACAAACTCGTAGGGACAGAGTGTAACGACATCGTGAAGCAGTAGCACGTAGAGATTTTAGCACTCGGAATCTTGTGCTACCGTAACCTTCGGCTAGCCACGGAGCGCTTTATCGTATCATAAACGTCAACACCGTGTTCCGCGTAGGATTTGAAGCTGGGCCGAATGCATTAACAGGCCGGGTTGGGGCAGGGGCAGGGCAGTCTGCGCCTTTGAAGATCTCTGTTATTCAAAAAACCCAGCTAGGGGGCTGGGGCAGCTAGCGCAGCAAAAAACACTGCTGGGGCACTATTGATTAGATGGTCTACTGCCCTCGCACTGCGATTGTCAAAGATGCCGACTGCCCTGCCCCAACCCGGCGCGTTGATGCATCCGGCCCCTCATGTCTAGCGCTTTTGATGTTACCTCATTCAATAGCACGCCTGGATAGCGAGAAACTCTATAGGACACCATAGGCGAAGAATACTACATGGACTTGAGCTGTGGCTCACTACGCGCCGCGGTCGCGTCGCGGCGTTGCAATTAGAGCACGCTCATACGTCGCCAACGCCTTTCCGTGGGGTTGTGCGTTCTAACACGGATGGGATGAAGAAGAACATGACAGACAACAATGTACAGGTGTTAAGGCGGCATGAAGACCGCTGTTTACAAAGCCATTATTGGCAATCAACAATGGTTCCTACTTCCAGTGATGGAGCATGGGTGTTAAATGTCAGGTAAAACTGACGGAGGTCAAACTCCATCACTCGTCATCATGTTAATAGTGTCTGGTTTCTAACAGTCATCACTCTCTTCTATAGTTGTACAATTTCGAAAAAAAATTTCGAACAAACGAAAAATGAAAAAAATTCGTTCGACAAAATTTCGAACGAACGGAATTTGAAAAAACTTAGTTCGACGAATTTTCGAACGAAAGAAGACGAACGAAAAATTTTTCGAAAATTTCGTTCGTGTACAACTATACTCTCTTCTCCTATACTTTAAATAATTTCTTATTGTCAGACATTCTTCTTCCGTATTTCCTAGGATTAACACCTGAGCTTATCAGTTATCTCTCACAAGACTGCCAACAGAGGATCGGTCTCAGAAACCCTCACGGAAATCATTCAGGTACGGAGAACACATCAACTTTTTGCCCCTTGTGCAAGCTAAAGCCTTTTGCATTCAAGAACATGTATAGGCACATGAGGGGGTTCACGAGTGCTCAGAGGCACAGGTGGAGCAGGTGAAAAATGATGTTAAAATGGCTAAATTCAAGGACAGCACATTTCCCTGTAATACTTGCGAGAAAACCTATCATTCAGCAAGCGGTCTAAAAAAGACGGAGGGATATGTTTCAAAAATTGCAATGCTCCAGTTCCCACGTTAATGGCGAATTGAGGACGAAACTACTCCACTACCGTCCTCGAGATGAAATATGGCAAAGAAACACCACGTGTCAGAGAAGAATCGCAGCCGGTTGGCAGAATACACTCTTCACAAGATCACATAAACATTTCGTATAAATATTTGGGTGAAAAAAATGATCGGGATGACCTTTGGGCAATGAAAGAGGATTAGTTCTGACTAAAAATTAGGTGTCTTCCGAGTTCTGAAGGCTCTGACGCTGATGTATCAAAGTGCGAAGAGGGTTCAGATTAGGTATATCAGGAAATGCGGTGATAATCAGTTATATGAAACAAAGAGATAGTAACACTATAGTGAAGATAACACAACAAAATTGCAATATTATTATTATCCTGAAAATAGTATATAGTTGATTTACTCTATACTCGAAATGCACGCTGCCCTGAATCATAATCAGTTGTCAATACTTGAGGTGAAATGATTTCTTGTGTTTGTTACACCACCTCAAATGATGGAAGGAAACCAGAGCATGTGAATGATTACGCATTCGGCTCCCACTCTGACATCCCACTGAGACAGAGGTAAGCGTGCTCTAATTGCAACGCCGCAATGCGACCGCGGCGCGTAGTGAGCCACAGCTCAAGGCCACGTAGTATTCTTCGCCATAGGCAACAGCTGTGGTGGTCCCACCACGACTGGCAACGAAGAAAGTTTAGAAATTTTAAAGGACGCAATATGCGACAGCTACGGAGGTCTCACCACGATTGGTAACAGAGAAACTTTAAAGGACACAATATGCAACTACTACGATGGTCCCACTACGATTCGTAACCGAGAAACTTTAAAGGACGCGGTTCGCAACTATTATGGTGTTCCCACCACGATTCGTGACGGAGAAGCTTGAAAAGGCCCAATACGCAACAAATGTGGTGGTCCCACCACGATCCGAAAAGAAGAAAGCTCAAAGGAAGCAATACAGAACAGCTATGGTGGTCCCACGATTCGTCAGCGAGAAATTTATGGAAAATCAGAAATAACAACAATGTTGTTGTTGTTCCTTCCGAGAACAAACAACAAAAACAACATCCATGAATGAATACGAGATCAACATGAACCAATAAGAAAGAACCGTGATGAAGTACAGATAGATACAAAACAATGGACTCCACCATAAAGAAGCGCGCAAATTCGAATTCCAGCTTTGCGCGTGAACTGAGACGCAAATCAGCCCAGAACACACCACACACACCACCTCACGGTTGAACGCGGTCAGTCCGATTTTTGTGCGACATCAGTCCTATTACTGCGTTTGCGCGCGATCCGACCGGATGGCGAAGCGGTTGTATCGCGAGCACCGGAATTCAATCGCTCTGACCGCGAGTTTATTCGCGGTAAGTCCTAATTGGGCTTTCGATCGCGGTCAAAACGGTTCCTGAGCGCGGTAAGTACTATTCGGCAAGTTCTGTGCGCGATAAGTCCGCCCCTATGTCTGAGTTAATAGGGAGAACACAACCGATGGATTTTGATCAGGGCCTATGTACTTCCATTTGCTTCGAATTCTGATTTATAACGAGGTCTGCTCCAGTGCGATGGCTGCGAATAAAGAGAAAAAACAGACTCGAGACAATATGTCTACGAAATTCTCGCCGTTCAAATGCACAATCTTCGAGGGGCGATAAGTCTGTTCGTAGTGGGTTCCGAGCGATGCTCGGGACACCATTGAGATCAGCGCAAAATTCTTCCCACGACAAGAAACAGAGGACACTAGATGGAGGACATATTCCAATTAAACGCTCTGGAGACCAATGATAACAGAATTTGAGCAGCTCAACACGTAGTAAAAAATGCTATAGATTTCAATGGAAGACTCATATATCACAAAGGCTATGAAAGGCCAAAATCTAAGCTTACCGATGGAACCCTGCGAACTTCCTTTCTTGAATTTTGGAGCCGCTTCAGAAGGCTTCACCTTCCTGCATTTATTCGAAGCTTCCAGTTTTCGCAATGAAGGTTTATCAAGGATCTCAACAGGTTTCCTCTTCTTCGAAACCGTCACTCTCGTCTGCTCCGATATACTGGACTTCTTCATCTTTTTCACCGCAGGTTTCTCACTCTTAGACACGGGTTTTGTTTTCTTCGAGACCACATTTTTCACACGAAATTCATCCACATCGCTTTCCTCGAGTGCATGTTGCTCTGCAACAAATGCATACAGCACAAGGAAGTTCACAGACAGTGATGGCGATCAAGCATAGTTTCCAAAGATTCCTAACAATGAACAAAAATCAAGCTTAGGATTGGAATTCTCTTCATAGTTCGCAACAAAAAACTTGAAACCGATCTTCAACTGGGAGCTACGAATGGTAGACGGGTAGGGAAAGCAAAATGACAGGATGGTTGGAAGCAATCAAAAAGAAGACTCACCAATTAGAGAATCTGAAGCGGACAAAAAGAAATTCGACAGTTGGACTCCCGCGTTGCGTTGTCGTGGTGCATCTGTTCCTTTCATAGTCACCAATCGCTTCGATGGTTTATCTAAGGACACATTCCCTCCCTTGAAAAGCTTCACGTTTTTCACCATCGCCTGGAATTGGAGTATTTAAATCTAACTCTACAATTTTCAGGACTTAAAGCAGTAGCAGACTAATGAATGGTCGGTGCGATTCGCGCCGAATGTTGAGCACAGTCTAATGTGACTCAATGAAGAATTGAAGCTATCTTGTGATAAATCGTTGGAAAAATTAGAAAAAAGTTCTTCAGCTGGAAAATACGAGAAATCTGTCCCAAGGTTTTAAGATCGAGTTTTACCGACGACCACAAAAAGTTGTGGATGGATGCATATAAAAATTTTCAAATTCTTTCGCTACTCACTTCCCAAGACTATGGGCACGCTCCCAACAAAGTGCTTCTCACTTTCGCTACTCATTCGCGCAATACTCCTGTTGTGAACTATGCACTTTCCTGTTATGAACTATGCACTTTCCTCGAAGAGCGCTCCCACCCCCCGTACGAGGGCTACTCCTGGGCATTGGAGAAGAGGTTGGGAATTCTGGGAGCGCAAAGCACTTGGGTGCGTAAGGAAGTTTTTACTGCCTTAAAGGCAGTGTTCACGATTACCTTCGATTTTGATATTAATTGCTGATTCGATTCGTTGGCCCCCGGATAGAACCAAAAAGAAATCGAGAAAAACGCACCAGAAGGGCACAAAACTCTCAAATCTCACCCCGCCTCTTTATTCTCACAAGCACTGTTCGTTGTGACGAAATGTTTTGTGGAACCGTCGTTTGCAATTCTCTACTCTCTATTGCTTCGTACTTTCTTTCAGACCCAAACTAATACTGTTTTGCAAAAAATATTCTTCCGTTTTTGATTAGCCACATTTTTACCGGTGAAATCCACCGTGAACATGCTCTTCCAACCGGACAACTAGTCCAAGCCAGAGAATAATGTCACTGGAATACGACGTTTTAGTGCGTTTCTCGCTGTTTCTTCATAATTTTGGTAACACTTGGTTGCCAACGCATTGTTTTGAGTGAAAAACTCAGAAATGAAAATCATTGTGAACACTGCCTTTAAAAAAGAAGCGATTCCCAATTTAGGTTCCTTAGCTGTGCTCCCAAGTGAGCGCGTTGAACGACTCGTCCGCAAGACGACCAACTAGCCTCCCAAACACAACTTAACTGGTTTCCTTCAAAATGGATTCCAGAAAGGTCCCTGTTTTCGGAAAGAATAGGCCAATCGCAGAGCAAATGTGCGCTTTAGACGGATTCAGGTATTTGCGAATGACGGAAACATGAGTTACACCTTCCGCAGCCAACAAGACGGTTAGCTTTGAGTGTGAAACGCTACCGTCATCACACCACAATATCATGAAGCACTACACACTTGACGACGCTGCGAATTTCAATTTCGGCGACGCACAAATGAGTGAAAACCGGCCGATTTCTTCAATGTGAAGAAATTACCATGATATACACTTTTCGATCATACAAATTCGACATGATTCAGCTCCGACACAATCCGAATTATTGCTGCTTAGGCGCTATTCATACTCCTCAACGCCAGCGTGTGACGCGCAAGCGTGGCGTCCGAGTATGAATGGCTTGACGACACGCCCACGGGGCACGCACCTGACGCCCGCTCCGCGGTAGCTTATTAATACACCATCAATTTCATTCCGCTTCATAATATTTGATTACAGAACAATAATCCTTTGCTACCATGATGGCAAACGCGTGCACATAATTCGCTTGTTTGGAAAAGCTAGAGTCCACTTTTTTCCGCTTCGCCAAGGCGTCGCCGCTGGAGTATTCATAGTCTCCGCAAGCGCATGACGCTCGTGACGTGACAGGAGTATAGATAGCGCCTTACAACGACTCGTCGGAACATTGTTATCTACTATTGCTGCAGAGTCCTTCAAACATTGAACTGACAAAACTTGTTAATGATTTCGGGTTTGAACAAGAATGAGCCGTTTGGAACCCTGAAGCTCTGTACCGAACGTCCATTATTTCTATTTAGAAAGTTAAGAGAAAATGAGAAAATGTAAGACAAAGAAATTTTTTAGGCCTTCTATGAACAGCAAAAAAACTTGCCATGGGTGCAGTCATCTCTGCACACACATCCCCAGATTTGCTTGACTGCACGCAAGGACTTTCTTCACAACGAAGTTCCCTCTTTTTCATCTCTTGATTGGGTCTGGTATCACGCACAGATCCCAGTAGCTGTAAGAGGCAACAATCTCTCTTACCTACCTTACTCACAATGAAAGCTGAAGCATACCATTTTGCGGCGAAACTCCGCTGCCTGGTCCTCATCCTCGTTGCTATCAGTTCCAAATTCAACATCCAACTCCTCCTCACTAGAACTTCCTGACTCTTCTGTACCACTTTCCTCGTCAGAGTATTGGCTCTCGACGATTTCTGATTCGCTGGTCCTCCTAGTTCTCAAAGGTGCTTCGGATTCCAGGATAGTTTCAACCTTGCTACTACCGGACGCTTCTTCCACATGCGCTACCTCTGTTGTATCACGCGTTTCCATGATACCTATCTTCTCCAATTCATGTAGAACTGAATTATTTTTGTTTCTGTCTAAAGATGCATACTGCAATCCCAGTCGCTGAAGGAGATAAGCAGTAGTCGCTTCCCAATTCTCATAACGGGATCTGAAGTCGGCTGACTGATTTCGACAGTTAATGCTTGTTTCCTATTTTAAATCATGCCTGTAGTCATCTACTGCTTTGACAAAATGAGGTTCACAGGAGAGCTTGTAGAGGCAGCGCTGACTGGCCGGAGTTCCGTCCTTCAAGAGAAAAGATAGTTGGGCAAAACAGAATAATAAGAACCGCAATACTGACCGTAATTCCGAGTTTATCCAAAGGCGTTTTGTTAAGCAGAGCAAACTTTGACACTTCGTCTCTAGGCACAGTCTGGAATTGAGGAATTCACACATTCAAACTGAGGTGACAGCGAATTAAGGCCGCGACGACTTGCGCAGGGCATACCCCGTCATTGCGTCAATGCGACGCGACTCGACTTGCAGCCTGCCACTATGACGATAAAACAGAGGGTATATATCGGCCAGTACGCTCAATGTGAGCGCGTACCCGTCCGATTTGGGCCAACCGAGTATTGGTGAGCTGCGTAGGACATTCAGCATTTGAAAAAAAGGAGCACGGCGAGACCATAATAAGCGGTGTGAGGGGCAGGGTGTGCAGAATTGTATGCTTTCTGCGACTTTTCGGCTTTTTGTTTTGTTTTCTGTAAAAAATGGGCAAAAATCGGCAGAGAACAAAAAAACTCGTACATCACGATTCTGACAAGGATGTAACCAGACTCAGCTGCCAGAATTACTTATACAGCCACGTTTTTCTGATCAACTACCTGCTGGGTAGTTGTAGGGAACACCCTAACTGCTGCCAGAGTAATGGTGAAAAAATATGAGCCATTTTTTAAAATTTTTGAATGAGGTCGGAACGGCGAAAATGACAAGCGCTGTATCAGCACGGCCTTCAACGTGATCCGTCGAGCGAAGTTGACCGAAAGGTCCAGGGCGCCGATTCCCACTAGGAAACTCCCAGTTCGAATCCATTCACTGCAATATTTTTTATTACGATGATTTTGAAGTCAAACAGCTGTTCGTGGTATTTCTATGAGAGTTTATCGGCAACAGCCGTCATAGGGAAAAAAAGAAACACTCAGAAGAGCGAAATACGGAAACGCATCTTCTGATAAAATATCACTATTTATGACACTTCATCGATCCTAGAGTCCTTAGAGCAGAAAAATCAGCACGCAATAGCTGTAAGCTGTGGCGATCCAAAAGTAGTCTTATGCCTGCTTATTGTGAAATTTGGAACGCCCGTCGATGGAACACCATTGCTGCTCACTATTGGCACCGTAATTTTTTCCCTTACCGTAATTTCTCTTTCGAGGTACGTTTTTTTTCTTTTTTCCTATTAAAAACTTTGTCGATAAACTTTGATACGAATACTATTCACAGCTGTTCGCCCCAAAGCACCAAAGCAGAATTTTTTGCAGCAAAGAGGAATGTGCCCTAGGATTCTCTAGAAAGAAATCTATAGGGTACCCTACCTATAGGGTGCAGTCTGCCGAGTTCCAGGGACCGACAAGTGGTCGCCGAGACTCGGGCTTGACGCGGCCACAAAAAAATGCTTTAAAACATTGCGTTGCGGCGTCGGCTGTCGCTCGCTGGCAGTGACGCACGACCATCGCGGCGTCAAAACAGTCTGCGGTGCCCTCGTCGCTCGTCACGCCGCGTCGGTCGCCCCCGTCGCCGAATGTACGGTTAAGACCGTGGGTTGTTCCCTAAAAAAAACATTTGAATCTACCCGCGGCTGGCGCGGCGATCGCGTGCGCCGGCCCGCTAATCGACTCAGGCCGAGAGTAGAGCGCAGCTGATCAGCTTATCATACCGCTAGCCGCGGGTGAGATTCAAACCGGCCGCGCCAGCCGCGGGTGAGATTTAAAGGTTTTTTTCTTCTTATTATTCTTTGCAGCCACGTCGAGGGTTCTGTCATAGGTTGAGGAACTGGGCGACCAGAAATGAATTCGTCCATAGGTCCATTGCGGTCAGCGTGGTTGGTCTCTCCGGACAATTAAAGTGCAGACCCAGTGCGGCACCACTCCCACGATGGGATCTACCGCAGCCTTTTCCAGATGACAATGTACGAACTGCGTGTGCTCCTCGTGCAAATGACGGAGTCGTTCTTGCTGTGAGTCGTGCCATCTTTGCAGATTGACTTTGCTTGGAGCATCGGCGAATGGCCTTCTGATGTCTCTCTCCCTGACGGGGTTCAGCACTCTCCATAAGGGGTGGTTGGGTTGCTTTATGATATTGATGAAAAATTTTTGGGTCTGGAGCTGACAGTGCTCCTTTACTAGTAATAATCGTGTCTCCGCATGCGTGCTCGACTGGGGAACTTCTTGCACATCCGGTAGCTAACGAAGTGCGGCATTCTGTACACGCTGCATCTTGGTACAGGAGGTTTCTGATACCAAGTGCTGCCACACCGGTGCAGAGTACTCCAGAGCAGGATGAAGTATGGCCTTGTATGTCCTGATAATAGTTCCCTTGCTACTGCCCCATGATGTACCGCCCAGGGCTCTGAGCACATTAAGCTTCGCTTTGACGACGGCCTGCTTCTGCTCGGTGTTCTTATGAAACTTGAGCGATGGATCGAGCACCAAACCGAGCAGTTTGGGAGAGCGAGCAGCAGGTAATCGATCTCCGTCCCACTCGACATGCGGGTGCGCGATGTGCTCCGATGGATCCGTTGTGAGTACGGATACCGACGATTTGGATGCAGAGATCTTTAACATTTAGCGGTCGAAAAAGCTTTTCAGTGTTACCAGGTACTCATCGATCTTGGAGGCGGCCATATGTATATCCCGATCCCGACACATTATTGTCATATCATCGGCATAGGCGACAACCATGATATCCTGGGGAGGGGCGGGCATGTCTCCGAGGTACACACTGAAGAGGGCAGGCGATAAAACGCCGCCCAGCGGTACTCCAGCTGCAATAGGAATACTATTCAAAACGTGGTTATGGAACATAACTCTAGCTCGTCTTCCCTGAGTGAATGCCGCTATCCAGTGCTTTTGACACGGCGGTATTGAAGAATCCAGCAGGTTGCTTGACACGACTCCAAGGTTCACTGTGTCGAAAGCCTTAGTGAGATCCAAAGTGACAGCTAAAGTTCTCTGTAGCCTAGTAATTTCCAGCAAAGCTGTCGTGGTGGAATGCGGCTTTCTTCTTCTTCTTCTGCAGCCTCAAAGTAGTTTTTGTCATAGGTTGAGGAACTGGGCGGCCTTCACAGGATTCGTTCAAAGGTCCATTGTTGTTAAGGAGGTAGGTCTCTGTGGGCACATGAACAAGTGCGCCGTGCCGTGTCCGGGAGCACCACAGTCCGGGCATGCGTCTGGTCGGCTGCTGTCGATCCTGCTGACGTAAGACATGAGCAGAATAGAGTGACCACAGCGCAGCGAAGCAGGAGCACGTCTGGCTCGCCTGCCGAGTTGAGACTCGGACTCGCAAACCTGAGGCGTCACTGCTCCTAAGATAGGGTTCACAGCCGCCTTCTCCAGATATCCTCCAACAAACTGGGTGTGCTCCTCACGCAGAAGACGAAGCCTTTCCATGTTGGAGTCGGCCCATCTCTGTACATCAACTTTACGAGGAGCATCTGCGAACGGCATCCTAATCGACCTCTCTCTAATGGGCTTCATAATTCTCTTTGCCGTATGATTCGGCTGTTTCAGACCATTAATATACATCTGCTGCGCCTGGAGTTCACAATGCTCCTTGACTGGCAATATACAGGCCTCCGCGTGAAGATGTTCTATTGGGGAGCTCCTTGCACAACCGGTAGCGATTCTCTTCTCTTTTTTGCAGCCGCAGGAAGGTTTTTGTCAAAGGTTCAAGAAACGGGCGACTAAAACCGGATTCGTCCACAAATCCATTGTTGTCAGAGTGGTAGGCCTATTTGGGCAATCGAATAGGTGCTCAGTTGTGTGGCCACGGCTACCACAGTCCGGGCACTCGTCAGGCTTACTGTGATGGATCTTATGCAAGTATGACATCTGCATAGGGGAATGACCGCAGCGTAACGAGGCAAGGGTACTTCTAGCCCGCCTACCGAGTTCCATTTCGGTGTTGCTGACTACAGGTGGTACGACCCCCGATATGGGATTGACGGTCATCCTACTCAAGTGATCCCTGACGAACTTGGTGTGCTCGGCACGTAAAAGACGCAGACGATCCAGTTGGGAGTCCGTCCATCTTTGTATATTGACTTTCTCGGGAGCATCCGCAAAAGGCCTTCTAATATGTCTCTCTCTCACGGGATTCATGATCCTTCTTAAAGGCATCGTACGCGCTAAAAACCACCTACCGTTTTTTTGGATTTGAATCATTGGTTGGGCCCGCCAGAGAACGTAGGTAGAATTTGTTGGGTCACCGACGCATTATTGTGGAGATGAGGGAGATAGAATGCTTCGATTTCCACCAAAAAAGGCGGGCCTTCCGACAACCATGTAGCATAAATAGATAAAGGAAAGTAGCTTACAGGAAAGGACACCTCAGCTTCCACTCATTAACCCGATATTACTTGTTGATAAGCTACTTGCCGTTATCTATTTATGCCAAATTGGCTGTCGGAAGGCCGGCCTCTTTTGACGAAATTCGAGGCATTCAATCTCCCATATCTTCCCAATAATGTGGTCGGGGACCCAACGAACTCTACCTACGTTCTCAGGCGGGCTCAACAAATCATTCAAACTCAAAAAACGGTGAGTGGTTTTCAGCGCGTACGATGCATTTAATGGGTGATCAGGCTGCTTGACAATGTTAATAACCAGTTGCTGCGCTTGGAGTTGGCAGTGCTCCCTAACTGGCAGAATTCGGGCTTCAGCATGAAGATGTTCCACTGGGGTGCTTTTAGCACACCCTGTGGCAATCCGAAGAGCAGCATTTTGGACTCGCTGCATCTTTGTCCACGATGAACCCGATATTATGTGCTGCCATACCGGTGCGGCGTACTCCAACGCCGGCTGCGATATTGTCTTGTAGGTGATCAAAATTGTCTCCTTGCTACTTCCCGACGAGGTTCCTCCCAGAGCTCGTAGGACGTTGAGCTTTGCTTTCATCCTAGCCTGTTTCTGCTCAGTATTTTTGTGGAACTTTAACGAAGGATCCAATACTAGGCCGTGCAGTTCAGGAAAACGTGCGGTAGGCAGACGAGCGTCTTCCCAAGTCACAACGGGGTAAGCGAAGTGTTCCTTAGGGTCAGTGGAGAAAACTGACAGATGATTTAGCGGCAGAGACAGTGAGCATCATATCATTGAGAAAGCTCTTCAGAACGATGAGGTAGCTATTGATCATGCGTGCAGCTATATTAATATCTCTGTCTCGGCACAAGATGGTGATGTCATCCGCGTACGCAGCGACTTTGATGTCACTTGGGGGACGGGCAAATCTTCCAGGTAAAGACTGAACAGAGCAGGCGATATAACTCCTCCTTGAGAGACATCGGCAGCGATCGGGATGCTATTAGAGACATGTCCCTGAAACAGCACTTTTGCTCGGCGCCCTTTGACGAGTGCGGTAATCCTTCGCTTCTGCCAAGGCGGGATGGACCGGACTCCGGGGTAAACCCGGGGACACGAACACAGCGAAAACTCGTCCGCGGCTCCTCCTTTTTCGTGTAATGGGACTATAAGCTGCTTTCATCTGCTCGAGCTGTGTTGATTTTTTCCGCAAATGATTTTGTTGCTCAATCTTAGGAGACCTATTTATGATGATGAATGATCTATTTGAATGGCTTTTCTTTTCAGTACTGACCATGTACTTTTTGGATCAGACCGTGATAATGTCTGTTTCCAATATTTGCAGCATAAATTTGCAACCTCAATAGCTTCTGAGACAGTATGCCCAAGTTGACAGAATCAAAAGCTTTCGTGAGATCCAGGGCCACTCCAACAGTGCGTTGAGGGTTTCTGGCGTTGAAGCCATCCAAAACATAGCTCACAATGTCCAGCAGTGCCGTGGTGGTAGTGTAATTTGCGGAATCCATGATGGTGCTGCTGATTGTTATTCTGCTCGGCCAGCTCCTTGACGATCAGTTTCTCAGCGATCTTGACGATTGGTGATAAAAGACTAATTGGTCTGTATCCCTTCGCTGTGGATGGCGATTTACCAGGCTCGTTCAACGGAATGACGCTTGCCTCTTTCCAGTCTTGCGGGTAAGATGCACGTGCGAAAGGATGTGCTGATGATGTCAGCCAGGATGGGCATAATCTCGTTTGACAATTTCTTCGAGACCGCTGGACTAATGCCATCCCGCCCTACAGCCTTCGAGTTGCGCATCTCTTTAACCACCTTTTCAATCTGCGCGGGCGTCACAGCTGCTTCATTCATTAGTGATAACTTACAGAGCTCTCTTACAGTCTCTCGGTTCTGTTTCCCTCTCTTAGCCTGAGTTATGAAAAAAATTTCCGAGAGCAGTTGCAGCCTCCTTTCCCGATTTGAAAACTCCATTCTCGAACTCGATCGTGGAATAGTTGGTGGAGGTGCTCTTGCCCGAGATCTTCTCTAAATCTTTCCAAGTTGACGCTCCATCACTCTTGAAATTCATCTTCTCGGTGAATTTCTCCCAACACTCCTTCCTGTGCTTGTCTAGGTCTCGCTTAATTTCGCTATCCAGCTCAGCAATGGTCGGATCCAGGTGATCTGCGACTCTCTTTGCATCCTTCGTCCTTATCTTCTCCAAGATTTCCCTGGTGACATTGGGAAAGAAGGTCTTAACTCGGCCCTCCGGAGTGGCTGCTTTCATAGCCTTGCGAATCGCGTCAGTCAAGTGACGTTCTTTCTGGTGCACGTTTCCATTCCATGGGTAGTCATCCACATGGCGAAGTGCCACCTCCCTGAACAAGCGCCAGTTTGTAAGGCAAAAATTAAGATAAGACCTTTGACGGATACCTGAATAAGGAGCAAGAGAATTAGAGAGATCGATATGGACAAAGATGGTGATATGATCACTGGAGAGAGTTGTAGTGGACGACCAAGAGCAGGCGCTAGGTAGATTAGAGGATACAAGAGAGATGTCTGGACTAGAGGATCGGCCGTTGGCCGGGAGACGAGTGGGCTGATCATCGTTGAGAATGACCAGATCGCACTCCTCCGCCCATTCTTCGACGTCTTCTCCTCCAGCGTCAGTGTCAAGCGACGAACAGAATCCCGTACATTGCATAAAGGTGTCGCCGTCCGGCACACTAAGGCCTCTGGTCCATAACACCTTAGGATCCGTACCTAAGGAGTTCATGGAGTCTTTGGCCACAAGCCACAATTTCGCCACCCTGAACTGTCGATCTCTGTCGAGTGATATCCAAAAAACTGCGCTATCCAGACTTCTGAGCTATTTCCATGCACCGTTTGCTGCTTTGCAGTAAAACCGCCTCAAGGATAGACCCGTCATCAGCGTCAGAGAGTACACCATCTACTGCGGTAACGCTGACGATAGGAGAGTGGGAGGCTGTGTAATAGAGTGAGGACTTCCAAAAAGAGACCGAACGAACGAATTCCGAATAAATTCGTTCATTTTTTATTTCGAACGAACGAATTTCGAAAAAATTCGTTCATTTTTTATTTCGAACGAACGAATTTCGAATAAATTCGTTCATTTTTCATTTCGAACGAACGAATTTCGAATAAATTCGTTCATTTTTTATTTCGAACGAACGGATTTTGAATAAATTCGTTCATTCTTTATTTCGAGCGAACGAATTTCGAATAAATTCGTTCATTTTTCATTCCAGACGAACGAATTTCGAATAAATTCGTTCATTTTTTATTTCGAACGAATATTTGAATGACGAATAATTTAATCCATAGCAATATCGCAACTACGAAGTGAGCGGCAATAACAAGTTGAATTCTTCTTCTAAAGCTTTATTCCCACCTACAAATGAAATTAATGAGGCACGACTCATCTCTAGTTTCCAAGGGAAGCATACGACGCGGCTCTGAGCCAAGACTCGGATGAAGGCAATGACGTCTGTTCAGTTGCCCAATTTCGCGGTACTTGGCTCCGCCTGGACGCTGAAGGCCCTGCTCAATCGCTGGTGGCCCCAGTTGGTGCTCGATGCACTGGCCGGGTCGCGTGTTGGTGTGCTGCCGCGTCGTGCACCGGTGCGTGAGTATATTTTTGAAAACAAAAAGCTCAGAGGACTTATCACCAGGGCAGGAAGCAGCTACTCGCCCAAGACAGTCGCTACCGCTCCCGCAATAGCTACTACCGTGGGCGACAAAACTTCGAATTTCGCGCCCCACGGCCACGATCCCGCTGGCGGCTTTCAGCTGGTCGTGGAGCGCGTTTTTGTCTGAGCCATTAATCCTTCAAAAATTCCGAAAAGGATAAGAGATTCTTAATCTACAGCTCAAAAAAGCCTCTTGGCGAAGTTTTAGCCAAATCGGTGTTATCACTAGAAGGGGGGGGGGGGGGGAGTACCAATTGCCATCCCACTAGGTCGCGCCCATTTTTCCGTGCCGCCGCGCAATTATAACACCATTCCGGGGTTTCCTCCCCTGCCAGAAGCGTTGCGGCGCGGAGAAATTGGTGTGACCATATGCAGTGGACAAGTGGCCCCGACTGCCGAGATAGCACGGCCAAATCTAAAACGTCGACAAACCACGGCACTGTGCCGCAACCTTCCGTAACACCGGAAACGGATGTCAAATCTGTGCTTAGCACCCCCAAAGGTTGTTATCGCGGCCACGTGGCCACCCCTATTTCTCCGCCTTTCGGAAGGGAAGGAAAAACCCGGGTTGGTGTGATATGTAGGTTCGTTGGGGTGGAGACAACGGTCCGAGAGGTGACGGTTGTTTAGGATACCTGAGTGGGGAATGGTGAAAGTTCCCTATAGATTTGCAACTTCAAAGTTTAACGTTTTCTTGATCCTCTTTTTTTTGCATTCAATGTATGCATTCATTTTTAAACATTATTTTTGAAACATATTTCTTCCGTTAGATGACCTCCTTTAGAAATTCACTATTCTTAATTAAATGATCTGCGTAGGTCATGAAAAATATCCTTTGAGCTGTCTTGGAGTCAAAACTTGTCGGAAAATTCCTTCAAGCGATTTTTGAAGAACTACCTGTTCTTCGCTCATACCATTTTTGACCTTTTAGATGGATCTTTGAACAGAGCTGCTTCCAAAATCTTCATGAAATTTCTGGAAACCAAACTCTCTCCCTCTGCTACCTCTCGACATCCAAACATCCCGGGCTATACTGCTTATCATACTCCTAGGTCATCTCAGGGAGGCGGAGTCTCTACTTTTGTTCTGTCGTCTCTTCCCTCTCACATCATTCCAAACACTCCGGTGGATGGCACTCTCGAGTACATCCCCATCCATCTACCTCTAAAAACTCCACTTTCTCTTTTCAATATATACATTCCTCCTCCTACATCCTGTCCACCAACCTACAAACCTATCCCTCTACTCAAGCAGCTGTATGACTGCTCTCTATCTTCCTCAATTGTCTTTGCGGGTGACTTCAATGCTCACACGTTCTGCTCGTCGCTTGACTCTGATGCTAGAGGAAATGACGTCGAAGAATGGGCGGAGGAGTACGATCTGGTTATCCTTAACGATGACCAGCCCACTCGTCTCCCTGCCTACGGCCGATCTTCCAGCCCAGACATCTCCCTTGTCTCTTCTAATCTCTCTAATGCCTGCTCTTGATCTACATCCACAACTCTTTCCAGTGATCACATTCCGGTCTTTGTCAATTTCGATCTCTCTAACTCTCTTGCTCCCTATACAGGTGTTCGTCATCGTTCTTATCTCAATTTAGGCCTTGCAGACTGGAGCCTGTTCAGGGAGGTTGCACTCCGCCAAGCGGCCGAATATCCGTGGAATGGCAATATACACCAGAAGGAGCGCCACCTCTCTGATGCCATCCGGAAGGCGATGAAAGCTGCGATTCCTGAAGGTCGTGTCAAGACCTTCTTTCCCAATGTCACCAGGGAGACACTGCAGAAGATAAGGGCAAGGGACGCAAAGAGAGCTGCTGATCATCTTGACCCAGACATTGCCGAGCTGGATAATGAGATCAGGATGGACCTTGATAGGCACAAGAAAGAATCTTGGGAAAAGTTCACTGAGAAGATGAACTTCAGGAGTGATGCTGCAGCAACGTGGAGGGCTTTGAAAAGGATCTCCGGAAAGTACACCTCCGCCAACAATTCCACGATTGAATTCGACGGAGGAGTCTTCAAGTCAGGGAAAGAGGCCGCAAATGCTCTTGGGAAGCACTTTTTCATCACAAGAACCAAAAGAGAGAAGCAGAATAGAATAACTGTTCGGGAACTCTGTGAATTGCCACTCATGGCTAAAGATGATGCAATCCCAATTGCCGCCGGCGTACCTCAAGGAGGAGTTCTATAGCCTGCTCTTTTTAGTCTGTATATGGAAGATCTACCCGTTCCATCCCAAGACATCAAGGTCGTTGCATATGCGGATGATATTACTATACTATGCCGGGATCGCGACATAAATGTAGCTGCCAGTAAGATCAATGACTACTTGATCGAGTTGAAATGTTTTCTCGATAGCAAGATGCTTACGGTCTCAGCCGCTAAATCATCCGTCACAGTCTTTTCCACTGATCCTGCGGAGCACAGTGCTCATCCCATGGTGAAATGGGACGAAACTCGCCTGCCGGCCGCCCGATTCCCTAAGCTGCTCGGACTCGTGTTGGACCCTTCGCTGAGGTTTCATAAGAACACTGAGCAGAAGCAAGCTGCAGTGAAAACAAGACTTAACGTCCTACGTGCTCTCGGCGGAACGTCCTGGGGATGCAGTAAAGAAACGATCCTGACCACGTACAAGGCCATCGTTCAGCCCGCCCTGGAGTATGCTGCAAAAGTCTGGCAGCATATCGTGTCGGACACATCCTGGTCCAAGCTGCAGCGCATAAAAAATGGAGCATTGCGAATCGCAACAGGCTGTTCTAAAAGCTCTCCAGTAGAGCACCTACATGCCGAAGCTCGCATCCTGCCAGTTAAGAACCATTGCCAACTCCACGCACAACAGCTGTACATAAACATTCTGAAGCAGCCAAATCATCCGTCGCGAAGAGTATTAGACCCCATGAGAGAGAGAGAGGTATAAGAAAGCCGTTTGTTGATGCTCCCACGAAAATCAATATACAGAGATGGACTAACGCACAACAAGAACGCCTCCGTCTCTTACGTGCTGAGCATACCCAATTCGTCAAGGATCACTTATGCAAGACCGCCGTAAACTCCATTCTCGGAGTCGTGCCGCCTGAGGTCAGCGAAACCGAGATGGAACTCGGTAGGCGTGCCAGGTGCACCCTTGCCTCGTTGCGCTGCGGGCACTCCCCCATGCTTATGTTTTATTTACATAAGATTGATAGCAGCAGACCTGACGAGTGCCCGGATTGTGGTAATAAAGGGCATACTACTGCGCACCTTTTCAACTGCCCGATGAGACCGACATCGTTAACAACAGTGGATCTGTGGACGAATCCGACGCTTGTGGCTCAGTTCCTCAATCTATGACAGGACCCTCTCTGTGGCTGCAGAAGAAGAAGAAGAAGATAGCAGTCATACAGCTGCTTGAGAAGGGGGATAGGATTGTATGTTGAGGGACAAGAGGTAGAAGGAGGGATATATATATATATATATATATATATATATATATATATATACATATATATATATATATATATATATATATATATATATATATATATATATATATATATATATATATATATATATATATATATATATATATATATATATATATATATATATATATATATAATATATATATATATATATTAAAAAGAGAAAGTGGTGTTTTAAGACGTAGATGGATGGGGATGTACTCGAGAGTGCCATCCACTGGAGTGTTTGGAATAATGTGAGAGGGAAGAGAGGACAGGACAAAAGTAGAGACTCCGCCCCCTTGAGATGACCTCGGAGTATGATATGCAGTATAGCCCGGGATGTTTGGATGTCTAGAGGTAGCAGAGGGAGAGAGTTTGGTCTCCTGGACCATAATAATATCCGGGTGATGAGTACGGGCAAAGAGAGATAATTCAGAAAGCTTGGTCCGAAGGCCGTTTAGATTGATGTGTACAATAGATAGGGGGCGGTTGGTAGATGAGGAATTTGAGTTACTAAAGGCGGAGCACACAATACAACGAAAGGAAGAATCGTGGTGCCTCACAGAACTGAGACCCGAACAAGAGAAGTGCACCCACCTTTCGCATCCAAAACATTGGACGCCGGTTCCATACCAATTGACATCTCCGTCGCATGTGGCACATGGGTACTGCTTCTTCTTCGCGGGTCCTGGATTCCTTTCGACGCCGGCCATTTGTAGAAGAATCTTCAGGAGAGCTGCAGCCAGCCAGCACCTCTCCCATGACAAAAACCCTCTCCGCGGAGGGATTGACGTCGGTTTGCACGGAGGTGATCTTCTTTCCTCCACACTGCCACGGCACGAACGTACGACATCTCGGCAGCGTCCAGTTCAAGATGAGGGATTGTGTGGTGCAAATGTGCATTTTTCGATGCACTTCTAAAGTTGAATCTATTCTGTACCACAGTCGTATGGGAATTAACGAAAGCAACTCAGAAATTACTTCGAAATTTAAATCGGACCACTTTGAAGCAAGGTATGGCGATGCGGCAACGCAACGCTATTTGGTGAAAAAAAATTCTTACGCGGTATTGTATGGGGTCAAGGCTGTTGAGCCAGCGAAGTACTGCTCTGTAATTCAAGTAATCCATGGATCCTATAGCACGCCCACAAGTACGCCTCGAAGCGGCGTGGGTGCGCACCTTGTGCCTTATACTCGAACGCCACATTGTTTGCCTGCATGTCCAGGCTGTCGTGCTTAAACCTGTCTCACATACATTTGGTATGTTTCTTTGTCGCCAGATAAAGCTTTTGAATTGAATCGAATTGAATTATTGCGGGCATAGTTGGCCTGCTGATTTTCTTCAAAAAGTGTAGTATGCAAATATTTTAGAGCACATTATCAGGCAGACGGTTAGCAGTTAACATTTGTACTGTTCAGGGATTCGAACTGGCAGCTCTCAGACAAGTAGTAGTACTCCTGATTGTGTAATCGAATGTAGTTTCCTTGCGAGGGGAGTTAGAGAAATACTTCTTATGTCTTCATGTCTATATCGATGTACATCTGTACTATTTGCTATGACTAATAATGGGGATCTGAAAATTGTGAGAATACAGGATATATCACAGCAAGATGCTTAAGAAGCTTACATTAGTCCAGTAAAAATTCTCATATAGTGTAGAGTTCGCGCAATCATTTCAGTCTGATGAATGGACGGTGCTGCGACGGTAGATCACTTCGCGCGAATCGAAGCTCTATTCTGCAGCGAGGCCGCCAACCCCTCACGGCCAGCCACCTTGTCCATGCGTCAGACTAAAACGAAAACGGAAACCATACGCTAAACTTTTTATTGATTTTATTAGAAATTTCCTGTTTTCTGTCCACTTTCGAGGTTTTCTTTATGTTTTCTGTCGAACTGGATTTTCTGTTTTTGTTTCCCAGAATATATTTCCGCGCACCCCTGGTGGGGAGGAATAACTGAGCTCGCAGAGAGAGCTCAGAAGCTTCGTCTTTTAATATCGATCAGCAGATTTGGGCCATTCATCTCCCCGTTGTCTAATTGAAACACTACTCTCGTGATCAATAACTCTCTTCGGTTTGTTACGCAACACGGAAAACAACAATTTCAAAAATGCCAAAACAAAATGGTTGAAGAAACTCACCTTCATCGCATGCACCTCCTCCTCGTATCTGCGAACTTTCTTCAGCAATGCATCTGATGGTTTCCTAGCATTAAGGGAATCCAGTCTCTTCATCTTTCTGACCAGATTCTTGATGAGAAAGGTACGGGCTTTCTGCACCACCGGACGCAACCGCACGATCTGCATGACTCAGATATAAAAACAGTTTTTATGCGAGACGCAAGAGAAGAGATACGTACCTCATTGTTCAGTGCAGCAGCAGTTAATACAGCATTGGTGGATTTTGGACGTTTTTTCTTGACAGCATCCTTTCGCTGAATATAAGAACTTAAAGGAAACCAAGGGGGAAAACGGCGAGAATACCTTGGCATTTCCAGAATACATAGGTGTGAGATTGGGCATTACAAACTCCACTTGTGGCGCTGGAATACCTGACAGGTCGGCCACATCGAAGTCCTGAAAAAACTGAGAGAACATGAGCAGACACGGTTTATTCTTACGGATGCCAGAAACTTGGTCGGATTAGCCCAAAAGTCTATTGAAGTTAATTTTGTGGGTCTCTTCTGACAATTGAATAGGTGCACAGTATTATGGCAGGGGCTACCACAGTCAGGGCAAGCGTCGGGTATGCTACCGTGGAGTGGATCCTGTTCACGTAGGTCATAAGGAACGCTGAATTTCCAAAGCGCAGCGAAGCGAATGCGCATCAGGGCTGGGATTGGATTCGTATACATCTGTACAAGTCTAATTAGGGAGCCCGTCATAAGCGTGGTTCGCACCTTCGTTCACACCTAATTATCTGTGCTCGCACCTACATCGTTGAAGACGCCAGAAAAGCTCGTGCAGAAGAGTCCTGGCGCTCAACCAAGGCCCCAATATTGATTGTTCAAATAGCGTTAACCCACTGGAGATTTCATAAAGGAAGTTGAATGATTGTTTTTTTATCAGCTGCTGTAATTGCAAAGTGGCGCAAGATATGAGCAGGCAGTGCAAAGGGAAAGCATTGAAGAAAAATACAGATTTGTAAATTGATGACAACAATGATTTGTAGAAAATAAAAATTCCATAATGGTGATTGAAATATGATATAGGACTTTAATGATAAAGTGCTTCAAAATGTAAACAAGCTAAAAAGTGTGCGAGGTAAAAAAGTGAACTTATAAAAATGTAAGTCGAAAATAAAAATAATGTTAAAAAAAGTAAAAAAAATCAAAATCAGCAGAATAAACTTGAACCCCATTGGTACTCAATCCACATAATTCAGCTGCTATGTTAATGTTGGAGATAGACCAATAAGTCTTGAGTCCACCCTTCCTTTGGTATCCCACATTGGTATAATTAATGAAATGTGTCTTGAGAAACGATAAAATTCTTTGCAAATCTACTGCTAATGGCTTCATGCTGCTGTTTCTTGCTCCCGTAAGAAATCGGAATTTTACGGGATCCTTATGTAACTTAGGTAAAGTGTAGATGATGGGTTAGTCACAATCTATATCAAGATTAAGTCCGGCCTTGATATTGAAAAACTTATGCTTTAAAATGGTTGATTGTCTGTTGGCATTTTTAATCTGCTTATATGTGTTATTCTGCTCTTGGTCTCTTTCAAAATTGCCATTTATGATATTAATTCGCAATTCTTTCATGAGAGTTATGATATAATATTTTATACAAATAATCCCGTAATTATTGCTAGCTTTGTCTAAAGGGCAGAAAATGAAGTGTTTCTGGCATTCTTTAATACTCTTATAAGGTAACAGGCTATTAGACTGCCTACTGAAGGAAGTCGCTTGTAGTACTAGTTTCAGTCTTTTTCTGGACTGTTTTTTGAAATGCAAATGCAAGTTATTTATTTTCATTACATCTAACTTATACTTATTTTCATATAGTTGATGAATTTCATTGTAGTTTCGCAATAAGTTTGTATTATTTCACTCCTGTTATTCATCTTTTGTTGTTTGAGTTCTTGGCCTGCAACTCGGTCGACTCAGAATGGGATCAATATTGGGCCACTTGGATGAGCGCTAGGAGTCCTCTGTAGGAGGGGTATGCTAGCGTCATAATAGCGTCGGAGGTGCGAGCGCAGATAATTAGGTGCGAACAAAGGTGCGAGCAACGCTAATGACGGGCTCCTTAATAAAAATCGTACAGACATCCTGTATTCCCTGGGATTCATGAACGCATTGGGTCCCGGCATTGTTTGGTTTGGTTAGCTGCCCCAGCTGGGACCAAACCGAACCAAACCACCACCTCGGAGGTGCGGTTACATGAGACCCATAGCGATGATGAATCGCTGGTTTGCGAACGTTTACAACCAAACCCTGCTGGGACCCACAGTTTAGCGTTCATGAATCCCCGCCCTGACTCGCCTACCGGGCTGAGACTCGGACTCATAGACCCTAGGCTGCACTGCTCCCAAAATAGGATTAACAACCGCCCTTTCCAAATGCCCTCGAACGAACTGGGTGTGCTCCTCGCCCGATAGACGGAGGCGGTCTTGTTGTGAATCGAATCGTGCCATATTTGCAGATTGACTTTATTTGGAGCATCGGCAAACGACTTTTCGATGACTCTCTCTCTCTCTCTCTCTCTTGAAGGATCGAATTTTCTCCGATCAAGTGGTTGGGCTGTTAGACGATGTTTATACGCAGTTGCTGAGTATAGTGAGGACTTAAAAAAAAAGACCGAACGAACGAATTTTGAAAAAAATCGTTCATTTTTTATTTCGAACGGACGAATTTCGAATAAATTCGTTCATTTATTTCGAACGCACGAATTTGGAACAAATTCGTTCATTCTTTATTTCGAACGAACGAAATTCGAATAAATTCGTTCAATTTTTATTTCGAACAAACGAATATTCGAAATTCGAATGACGAATAATCTAAGCATTCATAGCAATCGCGCAACACTGTAGTCAGCGGCAACGAAAAGTTGAATTCTTCTGAAGCTTCATTAACACCAACAAATGAAATTTATAAGGCACGACCCATCCCTAAATCTGAACGGGCTTCAACTCAAAGAATGCTCCGAAATCAACTTTCTCGCTCTAACTTAGCCTAAGGCGGTCGAGGTGCTGAACAAGAATAAGAGATCCACTTTCGGTGATCCAAAGATCACGGAAAGTTGAGGGTAATTACTTTGATTACTTATCACAACCCGTTGTCCGCTTTCCGAAACGTTAAAGTGGCTTATAGTAGCCAAATAGCGAAGAACCTACCCTTAAACCTCACTAAATCTTCAAAAATCGCGGAAAAGATAAGGGAATCTTGATCCACACCTCTCTTCTTCTTTGCAGCCACATAGAGGGTTTTGTCATAGGCGGAGGAACTGGGCGACCAGTAGGGGATTCGTCCATAGGTCCATTGGTGTCAGCGTGGTAGGTCTCTCCGGACAGTTGAATAAATGTGCGGTATCATGGCCAACGGTACCGCAGTCCGGATACACATCAGATTTGCTGCTGTCAATCTTGCTGACATAAGACATTAGCATTGTAGAGTGACCACAGCGTAATGATGCGAGCGTGCATCTCGCCCTTCTTCCGAGTTGAGACTCCGAGGTGCAGACGGGGGGCGGTATATCTCCTAGTATAGGATTTATGGCCGCCTTCACAAGATGACACCGTACGAACTTGGTGTGCTCCTCGCGCAATAGACGGAGTGGTTCTTGCTGTGAGTCGTGCCATCTTTGCAAATTGACTTTGTTTGGAGCATCGGCGAATGGCTTTCTTATACTTCTCTCTCTCACGGGGTTTAGCACTCTCCGCGACGGGTGATTTGGTTGCTTTATAATGTTAATGCGGGATTGCTGGGCCTGGAGCTGACAGTGCTCCTTCACTGGTAATAGACGGGTCTCAGCATGCAGGTGCTCGATTGGGGAACTCCTTGCACATCCGGTGGCGATACGGAGAGCAGCATTTTGTACTAGTTGCATCCTTGTCCAGGAGGATTCTGAGACGAGATGCTGCCAAACCGGTGCGGCGTACTCCAGGGCGGGCTGAAGAATTGCCTTATAGGTTGTGAGTGTAGTCTCCTTGCTGCTACCCCCCACGAAGTGCCGCCCAGGGCCCTGAGAACGTTGAGCTTAGCTTTAACGACTGCCTGCTTCTGCTCGGTATTCTTATGAAACTTGAGTGACAGATCGAGCACAGGACCGAGCAGCTATGGAAAGCGAGCAGCAGCCAAACGGTCTCCATCCCACACGACATCCGGATGAGCGCTGTGCTCGGATGGGTCCGTCGTGAGAACGGACACTGACGACTTGGCTGCAGAGATCCTTAGCATCTTGCGGTCGAAAAAGCTAGCGGCTGGAGTCCCTCAGGGCGACTTAACTCGGCCAACAGGGATAGCCGCCTTCATGACCCTGCGAATTGCATCAGATAAGTGATGCTCCTTCTGGTGCACATTGCCATTCCACGGGTAATCAGCCGCTAGGCGTAACGCAACCTCACTGAACAGGCACCAGTCTGCTTGGCCTAAATTGAGATAAGAACGTTGACGAACACCAGAATAAGGAGCAAGAGAATTTGAGAGATCGATGAGCACAAAGACGGGAACATGATCACTAGACAATGTTGTTGAGGTAAACCATGAGCAAGCGTTGGAAAGGTTGGAAGAGACAAGAGTTACGTCTGGGCTAGAAGATCGGCCGTTGGCTGGGAGACGAGTGGGCTGATCATCGTTTAAGATGACCAGGTCACACTCCTCAGCCCATTCTTCGACTTCTTCTCCTCTAGCATCAGAACCAAGGGACGAGCAGAAGGTGTGGGCATTAAAGTCGCCCGCGAAAACAACTGATGATGAGAGGGAATAATCGCTGAGTTGTTTGAGAAGATGAATGGGATTGTAGGAGGGGCATGAGGTGGTAGAGGGAATATAGATGTTGAACAGAGAAAGGGGAGTTTTAAGGGGGAGATGGATTGAAAGGTACTCGAGAGTACCATCCGTGGGGGTATTTGGTATGAGGTGGGAGGGGAGAGAAGATAAAACAAAGGTTGAAACTCCTCCACCAAGAGCTGACCTTGGAGCATGGAAGGCAGTGTAGCCCGGGATATTAGGATGAGGATGGGAGGGGGATGAAGAGAGCTTGGTTTCTCGAACCATGAAAACGTCTGGATGGTAAGTACGAGCGAAGAGATAGCTCAGAAAGTTTGGCACGAAGGCCGTTGAGATTGATATGTACAATGGAAAGGGGGCGATTTGAGGAAGAGGAATCAGAACTGGTAGGTGAAGAGCATAAAACACAGCGAAAAGCAGAGTTATGATGCCTCACAGAGCTGAGACCCGAACAGGAGAGATGCACCCACCAAAAATTCGTTCGAAAAACTCGAATATTTATTCAAACCCGAATATTCGGTCCTCACTATACTGCTGAGCCTAGAGCTGACAGTGCTCCTTTACTGGTAGTACCCGGGGCTCGGCGTGTGAATGTTCGATGGGCGAACCCCTAGCACACCCGGCGGCGATCCAAAGAGCAGCGTTTTGTACACGCTGTATTTTGGTCCAGGATGAGCCCGGCACCAAGTGCTGCCAAACCGGTGCCGCGTACTCCAGGGTGGGCTGCAATATAGCCTTATATGTGGTCAGAACAGTTTCTTTGCTGCTGACCCATGATGTAAGTCCCAGCGCCCTTAGCACACTGAGCTTAGCCTTGACAACTGCCTGCTTCTGCTAGGTATTCTTACATAGCAGAGCGATGGGTTTAGTATGAGGCCAAGTAAATTGACGAAACTATCAGCGGGCAAGCGATCTTCATCCCAGTTGACTTCAGGATAGGCGCTGTGCTCCCCGTTGTCCGTCGGGAAAATTGACACGGAAGACTTAGCGTCTGAGACCCTGACCATCTTGTTGTCAAAGTAGCTTTTTAAATCAATCAAGAACTCGTTGATCTTGCTCGCGGCCACCTGTATGTCGCTGTTTTGGAATGTGATTGTCATATCATCAGCATAGGCGAGAACTTTAATGTCCTGGGGAGGTGCAGGAATGTCCTCAAAGAACAGATTAAACAGAGCGGGCAATATTACTCCTTGCTGAACACCGGCAGCTATGGAAATACAGTTTGGAACATACCGTCGGCATGGATCCTAATGAGGCTTTGCCAACCCCTTGGAGGTTGGCGCAAACTTGGTGCACCAATGTTATAGCATATGGCACCGAGTTGACGCCAACTTTCAATACTGAACTCAAAGTCTCATTAGGACCCTTGGCGACTGTAAGTTTTGCTCTACGGCCATTAGTCAATGTGGTTATACAGCGCTTCTGCCACGGTACGACAGAGGGCTTCAACAAGGTTTCCGATAGTGTTCCCAAATCAACTCTGTCGAATGCCTTTGTCAAATCAAGGGCTGGTTGAATGCAACTTTAGGAAACCGTGCTGGTGCTGTTGCTTCTCATTATTTTTGTGATTCTTTGCCGTGCAGGTTTGATAAACGGTGAAACTGGTTTATTAGTGGCCTGACGTTTCGAACAAATCGTCGTTTTCGAAGGCCTGAAAGCGCTAAAAACTTTAGTGACCTGTGAGTTGCTCCATCAAACGCTTCTCCCTCTACGACAAGTTCAACAAGCCCCAAAAAACTCAAGTAAGCCACCGAAATCAGCACAGAAACCCACCCACGCCAGTTCCACCAACGACGAGCTCCCGTATCGACCAGATAGACCGCAAGCCAGGAGACAAGTGAACCCGCCTGGTCATACACGGCTGATCGTGCTATAGCTGGCACAGCGGTATGAATGGTAAGAAGTCACTAGTAATGGAAATGCACTCATTTCTATTATTGAGTCTGGGGGAGCGGGACATGATATAAAAGGCCTCCAATGCTTTCCTCGCTCCAATATCTTCCTCACGGCTTAGAATCGTGCATTTGATGTCAAAATCAGCTCCACCATGCTCTTCTTGCCTATGTTCTCCAAGAGGAGTTATACCCTGTCCCAAACGAGATGGCAAGCCTAGAGTCCAAAGAAGCAGCGCGCCGCCCTCTGCGTCTCTGACATTTTCGTATTTTAGCACATTTTTTAACTTTCTCACTTCATTTTCTTACATACTCCATTGCTCTTTTGCGTTCTTTTCTCTCGAAATGCTCGTGTTATTCACTCTCGATACATATTTTGTTCTTCACGTGGCAGGGAAAGTTTTTCAAGATATGGATAACATGTCGGAGCGCATAGAGTCGTCTAAGCCGTTGATTTCACCGTAAACTCTATACAACCGAGCTGTTTTAACTTGTCTGAAGCCACTATTTCCCTTTAAAGTTTGGTTGCAGTCTCTATAGTGTCTCAGACAACTTTAACATCGATCCAGATGCTTCAGGTCGCTGATGATGTCAGAGACGCAGAGGACGGCGCGCTGCTTCTTTGGACTCTAGGCTTGCCATCTCGTTTGGGACAGGGTATAATGTATTCTTGCACCGCTTTCCTGCTAGGTGCTCCTTGACACGAATGTTCAGCATTCTTCCCGTTTCCCCTAAGTAAATCTCGCAGCAGGACGTGCACTGAAGCTGGTAGATGATACCGCTCAATAAGCAATCGCCTTCTGCTCCGTTTGGACATACTGTGCAATTTTCCGTGTCGCAAGTGCGGTCGTAGAGCCGGTTGCGTACAAGTTGCCGCTTTATGTTGTCCCGAGGGATGTTTATGAGAGCTACATCATCGCTGAGGTCCGCATGCGCAATACATTGCCGTATAGCTGCACTCACTCTGTCGGAAAAGAACGGTAGCTGCAGAGGCACTTTGTTGTCGATTCGATTCGGAAGCCTCACTCGTCTGCCATGGTCCCGTCGCTGCGCAGTATATCCATTCAGACGAGTAATAGCACCAGCCAGTCTGCGCGACTCTTCTCGCTCTTCGTCTCCCGTACAGACTTGATTGGTAGTTCTGAACATGTTCCGAATCACGACGCATTTCACGGCTCCAGGGTGCGCAGATGTTGCGTGAATGACGATGTTCTTGGAGGTTTCCTTGCGGTACCATTTCACTCTGTATGCACCAGCAGTCACACTTATTTGCGTATTCAGGAAAGGAAGCCATCCGTCGTGAGGGGCTTCTCTGGTGAAGCGTATGTGCTGCGATCGTTGATTGAGAATATCAAACAGCTCATCCATTTCAGTCTGTGTTGACGTGACCACGCAGCGATCGTCGATGTACCTACAGTACAGGATGGGCTGCCGGGATAGCACTGGCTCTTCTACTTTGCTCATGAAGCACACCGCCAAAACAGGTGCCAGTCGTTGACCCATTGCGAGCCCTCTGACCTGAGCATAGTAGGTTCCAATCCACTTAAAAATATTGCAATTCAGGCACTCCTTCACTAGCGTCAAGATGTGGCCCTTACTCAAGCCAAACGTCGCGATGTCTGTGTGCTCGTCCAGCATTCCAGATAGAGCCTGGAGCGCGTCTCCATTATCCACGTTTGTGTAGAGCGCGTTTACATCGAAAGATTCGATAACACAGTTCTGTTGATCCCTTAAACAGCGCAGGCGGTCCAGAAACTGTCCTGTGTTGGCTAGGTGAGAAGGGATGTGCTGAAGAAGTTGACTGATTATTCTAGACAGGAACCAGGAAATTCGATCTGTCGGTCCTCCTACACAGCTGATAATGGGTCGAATTTTGAAAGAACCGGCTGCCATGGAACGTATGTTATCCGGAGACAATTTATGTGTCTCTAATAGAGAGTAGAAAACGGGACATCTCGAGTTTTCCAGCTTCAGCCTTCTAATAAGCTTTCCGTCCAATCCTGCTACTTTTCCAACTGCCGTCCAGGTATTATTTAGTTTCCGACACTGTGCGGCAAATTCCTTTTTCGTTGCTTGTGTGTAGACAGAGGTATCATTCAAATGGAGCTGTGTGATTTCTTGATCTAATGAGAGAGGTGTAATCACAAACTCTCCTCCCTTGTCGCTCACGGATAGACGAATTTCGCGGCGTTCCAGATTTTCACGAATCTCCTTGAAACCTTCCTGCTGTACTGATGTCAAGTTTTTTCTTCTTTCACGTCCATGCCTACTGAGCACGTCGCGAATTCCGGATGAAAGAATTCTGAACTTTATATCGACTTCCGGACGAGGGTCGGGCTCCTTGTAGAACGAACGTGGAAATGGTATAGACGTCAAAATAGAACTCCTACTTCCCTCCATGGTGTTGGGTTGTTCATTACGCCTGGCTCTGAACCTGAGTTGATCCCTTAAATTATGCAATCCTTTAACAATTTTCCGGTACGTGAATCCATTGACTTCCTGCGTGAGTGCGAAAGAAGGGCCCAGACTCAAAAAATTGATGGCATTTTCCGAAATTTGCGCATTACCGATTATAGTGACTCTTGCCTCCCGATCAGGGATGAGCGAAGTTCCGCGTTTCGCGTTCCGAAACCCGCAGTTTCGCGCATTTTTGGCATTCCGCGTTCCGCATTCCGAAAACCGCAGAAAACGCTGCGGAATGCGAAACTATCGGGTCATCTGGGACGTAAGAAAACATTAGATGATTTGTGCATTTTTCCGCGTTTCGCATTCCGAAAACCGAATTTTCGCGCATTTTCAGGCGTTTCGCGCCCGATTTCCGAAACCCGAAAAAAAATTTTTGTTCCGAAACCCGAAAACCGATTTCCGAAATTTCATATTTTTGTTCCGCTCATCCCTGCTCCCGATCATCGGTTACTACCGGCGGACAACTCAGAGACTCGAGTCGGTGGTCCATTGGTGGTTGGACACTGTTACCAAAAACCCTAACTCGCTGTTCGTTTAGGAGCCTGTCGTACTTAGCACACAGAGTTGATTTTGCCCTAGACCGAACAGCATCACATATCCGCTTTGAGCCACTCTCAATCATTCTCCAACTACTATTCGGTAGGAGACGACGGCATGAACATTCCTTTGAAACACACTTCAATAAGGTAGAATACAACACGTATTGATTTTGCCTGAGAACGACTCCTAGTAACTTACGGTAAACATTTACAATATTAGAATGAGACTCAGAAACATTACGTATCGATCCTAGCTTCTTATTCAAAATGAACTTCGGTATCACACCGGTTGTTTTGCACCTTCGTAGGAAAATTATTGACTGACGAGTGCGAACCACTTTCTGACGGAGGACTAAAGCTTCCCGAACGAGACCGAACAATTGTGGCGGTATGTTGCGAATGAGATTCCATGTTTGGCTGTCTTGAAACCTGGGCATGAGTTGAACGTACTTTTGTGATTCTTTGCCGTGCAGGTTTGATAAACGGTGAAACTGGTTTATTAGTGGCCTGACGTTTCGAACAAATCGTCGTTTTCGAAGGCCTGAAAGCGCTAAAAACTTTAGTGACCTGTGAGTTGCTCCATCAAACGCTTCTCCCTCTACGACAAGTTGAACAAGCCCCAAAAAACTCAAGTAAGCCACCGAAATCAGCACAGAAACCCACCCACGCCAGTTCCACCAACGACGAGCTCCCGTATCGACCAGATAGACCGCAAGCCAGGAGACAAGTGAACCCGCCTGGTCATACACGGCTGATCGTGCTATAGCTGGCACAGCGGTGTGAATGGTAAGAAGTCACTAGTAATGGAAATGCACTCATTTCTATTATTGAGTCTGGGGGAGCGGGACATGATATAAAAGGCCTCCAATGCTTTCCTCGCTCCAATATCTTCCTCACGACTTAGAATCGTGCATTTGATGTCAAAATCAGCTCCACCATGCTCTTCTTGCCTATGTTTTCCAAGAGGAGTTAATGTATTCTTGCACCGCTTTCCTGCTAGGTGCTCCTTGACACGAATGTTCAGCATTCTTCCCGTTTCCCCTATGTATATCTCGCAGCAGGACGTGCACTGAAGCTGGTAGATGACACCGATCAATAAGCAATCGCCTTCTGCTCCGTTTGGACATACTGTGCAATTTTCCGTGTCGCAAGTGCGGTCGTAGAGCCGGTTGCGTACAAGTTGCCGCTTTATGTTGTCCCGAGGGATGTTTATGAGAGCTACATCATCGCTGAGGTCCGCATGCGCAATACATTGCCGTATAGCTGCACTCACTCTGTCGGAAAAGAACGGCAGCTGCAGAGGCACTTTGTTGTCGATTCGATTCGGAAGCCTCACTCGTCCGCCATGGTCCCGTCGCTGCGCAGTATATCCATTCAAACGAGTAATAGCACCAGCCAGTCTGCGCGACTCTTCTCGCTCTTCGTCTCCCGTACAGACTTGATTGGCAGTTCTGAACATGTACAGTTCCGAATCACGGCGCATTTCACGGCTCCAGGGTGCGCAGATGTTGCGTGAATGACGATGTTCTTGGAGGTTTCCTTGCGGTACCATTTCACTCTGTATGCACCAGCAGTCACACTTATTTGCGTATTCAGGAAAGGAAGCCATCCGTCGTGAGGGGCTTCTCTGGTGAAGCGTATGTGCTGCGATCGTTGATTGAGAATATCAAACAGCTCATCCATTTCAGTCTGAGTTGACGTGACCACGCAGCAATCGTCGATGTACCTTCTCATTATGTTTTCAGTATGATTATGATATTGGCCACGTTCGAGCTGGTTGAAGCGTCGAGCACAATGGTTATGCGGTTATGTGTGTATGCGCGTGTGTGTACGTGTGCGAGAGTGAGAGAGAGAAAGAGAAGATTGAGTGAAAGAGAATGAACGAAAATTCGGTCGGCCTGTTGAACAGTTGACTTCTTCATCTTCTTTGCAGCCACGGAGAGGGGTTCTGTCATAAGTTCAGAAACTCGGCCACTAGCACAGGGTTCGTCCACAGATCCATTGTCCGTTAATGTAGTCGGTCTCTTCGGGCAATGGAATAGGTGCGCAGTAGTATGCCCTTGACTACCGCAACCAGGGCACTCGTCAGGTTTGCTGTTGTCAATCCTATGCAAGTATGACATAAGCATGGGGGAGTGTCCACAGCGTAACGATGCAAGGGTGCACCTGGCACGCCTGCCAAGTTCCATCTCTGTCTCGCTGACCTTCGGAGGTGCGACTCCCAGGATGGAGTTTACGGCAACTCTGCTCAAATGTTCCTTCACGAATCGGGTATGCTCCGCGCGCAAGAGACAAAGGCGTTCTTGTTGCGCTTCGGTCCATCTCTGCACATCTATTTTCGACGGAGCATCGTCGAAAGGCTTTCTGATACGTCTCTCTCTCACCGGGTTCAGTGCTCTTCGCAATGGATGATTCAGCTGATTCACGATGTTAATGTACATTTGTTGCGCCTGGAGTTGGCAGTGGTCTCTAACTGGCAATATGCGAGCTTCGGCGTGTAAGTGCTCAATTGGAGAGCTTCTAGAGCGCCCCTTGCAATTCGCAGAGCACAATTTTGGACGCGCTGCAGCTTGGACCAAGATGAGTCCGACACGATGTGCTGCCAGACTGGGGCAGCATACTCCAAGGCTTGTTTTCACTGTGGCTTGCTTCTGCTCAGTGTTCTTATGAAACCTTAACGAAGGATCCAACACGAGTCCAAGTAGTTTGGGGAATCGGGTGGCCTGCAATTGAGTTTCGTCCCATTTCACCATAGGATGGGCACTGTGCTGTGCATTATCAGTGGAAAAGACGGTGACGGATGATTTGGAGGCAGAGACTGTGAGTAATTTGCGATCGAAGAAATATTTCAACTCGATCAAGTAGTCATTGATCTTACTGGCGGCTACCTTAATGTCGCGATCTCGGCACAGAATAGTAATATCATCCGCGTATGCAACGACCTTCATGTCTTGAGGGGGAACGGGCAGATCTTTTAGATATAAACCGAAAAAAGCAGGCGATAATACTCCTCCTTGAGGGACACCAGCGGCGATGGGGATGCTATTGGAAACATGTCCCGGGAATAACACATTTGCCCGACGTCCTTTAGTGAAGGCAGTTACCCACCGCTTCTGCCATGGCTTAATGGTAGACTTCAACAGACTCTCTGATAGTCAGACTCTCTGTTTCATCCCGTTATGCGGGTGGAAGGATGATTGCTTCGGTGAAGATTTACCGAGCAGTTGAGTGAGAGCGGCGCTGGGGCTACGGTGGTGCAGTGCGATAAGGCGCTCCCCCGGAAAGTGAATATGCTGGTTCAATCTCGCCCGGAGCCAAGCGTTTTGCGATCAACTCAGCACCTTGTGTAAACATACCATAACGTGCACTGCGACGTTGAACTGCAGTTACGGCAAAAAACATCCAAAAATCGTGTAAGACTTAACTAGGGCATCATCTTGACAGGTCTACGACTGTTAGATAGTCTCTGACGGTATTCCTGTTTCATCCCGTTATGCGGGTGGAAGGATGATTGCTTCGGTGAAGATTTACCGAGCAGTTGAGTGAGAGCGGCGCTGGGGCTACGGTGGTGCAGTGCGATAAGGCGCTCCCCCGGAAAGGGAATATGCTGGTTCAATCTCGCCCGGAGCCAAGCGTTTTGCGATCAACTCAGCACCTTGTGTAAACATACCATAACGTGCACTGCGACGTTGAACTGCAGTTACGGCAAAAAACATCCAAAAAATCTCTGATAGTAGGCCTAGATTTACAGTGTCAAATGTCTTTGTTAAGTCGAGGGCCAAACCAACAGTACGTTGGGGTTTGATGGCATTGAAGCCGTCCAGAACATGGCTCACAATTTCCAACAAGGCCGTAGTGGTGGAATGTAATTTGCGGAAACCATGTTGGTGCTGCTGTTGGCCGTTATGCTCGGCGAGCTCCTCCACAACCACTTTCTCGGCAATTTTGGCGATGGGTGAGAGCAGACTGATCGGCCGGTACCCTTTAGCCGTGGATGGTGACTTTCCCGGCTTCGGCAGTGGAATATGACGAGCCACTTTCCAATTTTGGGGTAAAGTACATGTACGAAACGATGTATTTATGACGTCAGCAAGAAGGGGGCAGTAGTTCACTGGGCAGTCTCTTCAGGACTGCAGGGCTCAAACCGTCTGGCCCTATTGCCTTCGAGTTGCTCATCTCCTTTATCACCTTCTCGACCTGTACAGGCGTGACTGCATCATCCACATCCATGAGAGGCAATTTACAGAGTTCCCGTACAGTTATTCTATTCTGCTTCTCTCTGTTGGTTCTAGTGATGAAGAAATGCTTCCCAAGAGCATTTGCGGCCTCCTTCCCTGATTTGAAAACCACCCCCAAATTCAATCGTGGATTTGCTGGCGTAGGTGAACTTTCCGGAGATCCTTTTCAAGGCCTTCCACGTTGCTGCTGCATCATTTCTGAAGTTCATCTTCTCAGTGAACTTTTCCCAAGTTTCCTTCTTGTGCCTGTCAAGGTCCTTCCTGATCTCATCATCCAGCGTAGCGATGTCTGAGTCAAGATGATCTGCCGCTCTCTTTGCGTCCCTTGTCCTTATCTTCTGCAATGTTTCCCTGGTGACACTGGGAAAGAAGGTCTTTACGCGGCCTTCAGGGATCGCAGCTTTCATAGCCTTCAAGATGGCATCAGATAGGTGGCGCTCCTTCTGGTGTACATTGCCATTCCACGGATATTCGGCCGCTTGGCGGAGCGCAACCTTCCTGAACAGGCTCCAGTCTGCACGGCCTAAATTAAGATAAGAACGGTGACGAACACGTGTATAGGGAGCAAGAGAGTTAGAGATATCAATATCGACAAAGACAGGAATTTGATCACTGGGAAGAGTTGTGGATGTTGACCAAGAGCAAGCACTAGAGAGATTGGAAGAGACGAGGGAGATGTCTGGACTAGATGATCGGCAGTTGGCAGGGAGACGAGTGGGCTGGCCATCGTTTAAGATAACCAGATCGCACTCCTCCGCCCATTCTTCGACGTCACTTCCTCTAGCATCAGAATCAAGCGACGAGCAGAACGTGTGCGCATTGAAGTCACCCGCAAAGACAATTGAGGGAGATAGAGAGCAGTCATACAGCTGCTTGAGAAGGGGGATAGGATTGTATGTTGATTGACAAGAGGTAGAAAGAGGGATATATATATATATATATATATATATATATATATATATATATATATATATATATATATATATATATATATATATATATATATATATATATATATATATATATATATATATATATATATATATATATATATATATATATATATATATATATATATATATATATATATATATATATTAAAAGAGAAAGTGGTGTTTTTAGAGGTAGATGGATGGGGATGTACTGAGAGTGCCATCCACTGGAGTGTTTGAAATAATGTGAGAGGGAAGAGAGAACAGAACAAAAGTAGAGACTCCGCCTCCTTGTGATGACCTAGGAGTGTGATAGCCCGGGATGTTTGGATGTCTAGAGGTAGCAGAGGGAGAGAGTTTGGTTTCCTGAACCATGATAACATCCCGGGGAATAAGTACGGGCAAAGAGAGATAATTCAGAAAGCTTGGCGCGAAGGCCGTTGAGATGTCGTACGTTCGTGCCGTGGCAGTGTGGAGGAAAGAAGATCACCTCCGTGCAAACCGACGTCAATCCCTCCGCGGAGAGGGTTTTTGTCATCGGAGAGGTGCTGGCTGGCTGCAGCTCTCCTGAGGATTCTTTCACAAACGGCCGGCGTCGAAAGGAATCCAGGACCCGCGAAGACGAAGCACTCATGTGCCACATGCGACAGAGATGTCACTTGGAATGGAACCAGCGTCCAGTGTTTCGGATGCCAAAGGTGGGTGCACTTCTCTTGTTCGGGTCTCAGTTCTGTGAGGCACCACGATTCTTCCTTTCGTTGTATTGTGTGCTCCGCCTCCAGTAACTCCAATTCCTCATCTACCAACCGCCCCTCTCTATTGTACATATAAATCTCAACGGCCTTCGGACCAAGCTTTCTAAATTATCTCTCTTTGCCCGTACTAATCACCCGGATGTTATCATGGTTTAGGAAACCAAACTCTCTCCCTCTGCTACCTCTAGACATCCAAACATCCCGGGCTATACTGCATATCACACTCCTAGGTCATCACAAGGAGGCGGAGTCTCTACTTTTGTTCTGTCCTCTCTTCCCTCTCACATAATTTCAAACACTCCACTGGATGGCACTCTCGAGAACATCCCCATCCATCTACCTCTAAAAACACCACTTTCTCTTTTTAATATATATATATATATATATATATAGATATATATATATATATATATATATATATATATATATATATATATGTATCTATCCCTCCTTCTACGTCTTGCCCATCAACATACAATCCTATCTCCCTCAATTGTCTTTGCGGGTGACTTCAATGTCCACACGTTCTGCTCGTCGCTTGATTCTGATGCTAGAGGAAGTGACGTCGAAGAATGGGCGGAGGAGTGCGATCTGGTTATGTTAGACTATGGCCAGCCCACTCGTCTCCCTGCCAACGGCCGATCATCTAGCCGAGACATCTCCCTCGTCTCTTCCAATCTCTCTGGTGCTTGCTCTTGGTCAACATCCACAACTCTTCCCAGTGATGACATTCCTGTCTTTGTCGATATTGATCTCTCTAACTCTCTTGCTCCCTATACAGGTGTTCGTCACCGTTCTTATCTTAATTTAGGCCGTGCAGACTGGAGCCTGTTCAGGGAGGTTGCCCTCCGCCAAGCGGCTGATTATACGTGGAATGGCGATGTACACCAGAAGGAGCGCCACCTATCTGATGCCATGTTGAAGGCTATGAAAGCTGCGATCCCTGAAGGCCGCGTAAAGACCTTCTTTCCCAATGTCACCAGGGAAACATTGCAGAAGATAAGGACAAGGGACGCAAAGAGAGCGGCAGATCATCTTGACTCAGACATCGCTACGCTGGATGATGAGATCAGGAAGGACCTTGACAGGCACAAGAAGGAAACTTGGGAAAAGTTCACTGAGAAGATGAACTTCAGAAATGATGCAGCAGCAACGTGGAAGGCCTTGAAAAGGATCTCCGGAAAGTTCACCTCCGTCAACAATTCCAGGATTGAATTTGAAGGTGGAGTTTTCAAATCAGGGAAGGAGGCCGCAAATGCTCTTGGGAAGCATTTCTTCATCACTAGAACCAACAGAGAGAAGCAGAATAGAATAACTGTACGGGAACTCTGTAAATTGCCTCTCATGGATGAAGATGATGCAGTCACGCCTGCACAGGTCGAGAAGGTGATAAAGGAGATGAGCAACTCGAAGGCAATAGCGCCAGACGGTTTGAGCCCTACTGTCCTGAAGAGACTGCCCAGTGAACTACTGCCCGTTCTTGCTGACGTCATAAATACATCGTTTCGTACATGTACTTTACCCCAAAATTGGAAAATGGCTCGTGTTATTCCACTGCCGAAGCCGGGAAAGTCACCATCCACGGCTAAAGGGTACCGGCCGATCAGTCTGCTCTCACCCATCGCCAAAAATTGCCGAAAAACTGGTTGTGGAGGAGCTGGCCGAGCATAACAGCCAACAGGCTCTTATGGAGGATCGCCTACTCGTTGGCAAGCGCGTACGCGGAAGAAGAAGTCGTCTACAATGCCGTCATCCTTCCGAAGTCAAAGGTCCTCAACTATACCTCCCAGAATTCACTCTTTCACGAGTCCTGGAGCCAATTTTTTCGGTTACGGATCAGCATAAACCGGCTCAACTGATCCGTTGTCTTCTCCTCCGTGCCGGAATCGAAGCAAACCCTGGACCCCCTCGCCGTATCCGATGGCCCTGCACCCAGTGTGGTACCTCAGCCGCAGCAGGGAGTGTCCAATGTATATATCAGGTGCAGAAAATGGACCCACGTGAGACAATGTTCCGGCCTCAAGTCCTTCAAGGATGCGGATAGCTCATACGTATGCCCCAACTGCAACATAACCGGGTCAACACAACATATCAACTCAGACTCATTAAAGGTAATCCAATGGAACATAAATGGTTTTCGCCACAAATCAGTCGAATCGGAAGCTCTTGCTCATCGCATAGGGGCCGATGTCATAGGACTACAAGAGACCAAGCTGGACACAAGCCATGGTACACCTACGGTCCGAGGCTATTCTTGCCTGAGGAACGACAGATGGATCCGAGATGCTCAGCCTACGCGTGGTGGATCTGTGGAGTCGACTACCAAGATCAAGAAGACTCATCAAACGAGCGTCAACAACTCCACGAGGAGTTTTTTCTGTGTGGGAGTGTAAATGGCTGGCTGCTACACTCCTTGGTATTCTACTGTTACGAGCTGGCATTGAGAAGAATCCTGGACCGCGAAACAAGACTCCGCGATATCAATGCCGTCATTGTGGATTGTCGGCACAACATGCGAGCATCCAGTGCAGTGGTTGCCTTGGCTGGGTACACCTCAAATGTTCGGGGTTAACTAGTTACAGTGATTACACTGATGCCTATTGTTGTATGTCTTGTATTAATTCACCTTCTACGGTTCCTCTTCATAGTCTCAACATTTTTCAACTCAATATTAATGGCTTGCGTGCCAAACTTGTGGAACTTACATTGTACATTGAACGCTCACAACCTGATGTCATCCTCCTACAGGAGACCAAACTTAGCGTGTCCTCCCCTTCTCAGCCCCGCCTTCCCGGCTATACATCCTATCATATTCCCCGTACATCACATGGCGGTGGCGTGTCAACTTTTGTTAAATCTTCAATTCCATCTCACCTTATTGACCTTCCCAATGACAATGTTGTTGAATCTATAGGAGTTCATATAGTATTGCAAAGCTGTCCTCTGGATATTGTCAATGTTTACATTCCTCCATCCACCTCTTGTCCCAACTCATTTGATCCCACACTATACTTACATGATGCATTTTCAATCCTCTCATTCTCTGTTGTCATGGCTGGTGACTTTAATGCTCATTCCCCTTCCTGGTTCTCCTCCTTAGGTCCCGATGATAGAGGAGAACTACTTGAGCTTTTTGCGGATGATTGTGACCTAATTCCTATAAACGAAGATTCTCCTACTCGTCTCCCATCGACGGGCAGGCCCTCCTGACCTTATATGACGTTCGTTTCCTCTTCTCTTGCCATGTCTTGTAACTGGTTCACATCTGTGGCCATGGCCAGTGATCATGTACCCATCAGCACAACATTGGATCTGTCTCTTAATAGTCATCTCGCACCTTTTTCTGGCTCCCGTAGCAAATGTTACATTAACTACAATAAGGCTAACTGGGTCCTGTTTAAGGAGGTGCTACTCAGCCGGGTAGCTATCCGCTAGCTGGCTCTGTTCATGACAAAGAGAAGTTCGTCGTCGACACCTTATGCGAAGCCTCCAGAATAGCCATTCCGACCGGTCGTGTAAGAACGTTCCACCCTAACGTACCAAAGGAAGCACTGGAGCTAATCACACAACGGGACGACAGACGCAGAACTGATCCTTCCGATCCGTGCATTTCACTACTATAAGATGAGATCTCCAAAGTGCTGAACGACTACAAGCAGAAACGCTGGAGAGAGTACACCGAATCCATCAATTTTGCGACTGATAGCAAACAAGCGTGGACCATTCTAAAACGACTATCTGGGAAGAAGATGGCACCTGCGCGCAATACGCTTGAGTTCCCCTCGGGCAGATTTGAATTCGGATACAAGGCTGCCTGTGAACTTGGTAAACTCTATGCTTCTGCTTCATCTCGCCGCAACAAAGAGCACAGATGTACTTTACGTGCGATCAGAAAACTCAGTCGACATGACGTACCTGCCATAACTGCTTCTACCGTCTCTACCATCATCAAGTCGATGAAGAATTCGAGGGCAGAAGAACCAGACGGCATTTCAGCCGTTCATCTGAAGCATTTGCCGGAACAGTACGCAGAGGTACTCAGTGATCTTATCTATTCGTCGTTTACCACTGGTATTATTCCTGCTCGTTGGAAACAAGCGACTGTTCTCCCAGTTCACAAGCCTGGCAAACCAGAAGATAAAGCAACGTCACACCGTCCCATATCCCTATTGTCCCCTATCGCTAAGTTGGCGGAGAAAATCATAAACCCGCATCTCCAGGGCGCACTACAGCAGAACGTCCATCAGCATGGCTTCAAAAAGGCGCACTCTACCATCACCGCATTAACGTCAATATCTGAACACATCATTGCTGGTTTCAATAGAAATGCTCCCGCCGGTAGAAGTCTAGTCGTCGCAATTGATCTGACTGCCGCTTTTGACAATGTCAGCACTTCCTTGCTATCAAAATCGATTCTGGACTGTGACATGCCCGACTGGTGCAAACGATGGACTAACAACTTCGTCAAAGATCGCTCCATACGTGTGAAATTTGACGGACACCTGTCGAAGTCGGTTCCCTTGAAGGCGGGCGTTCCTCAAGGTGGAGTATTATCACCAAGCCTATTCTCTCTGTATCTATCCGATATTCCGAAGCCGCCACCCAACATTCATCTATGTCTGTATGCTGATGACATCACAATTGTATGTACAGACCCTGTTATCGACCGTGCCACTGCGGAGATGAACAAATACCTCTGCAGCCTGGCCAAATTTCTCGAATCGAAGCAGCTAAAGGTCTCTCCTTCAAAGTGTAGCGTCACTCTGTGCACTACTGCAACGGCTGAGCATCAGCTACATCCCAGGGTTCTCTGGGAAGGTAACCAGTTGCCCCTCTCCAAGCACCCTCGGCTACTTGGAATCTTTCTGGATCCTTCACTGCGCTTTAATGAAAACACGCGCATCCGAGCTGCAACTGCCAACACGCGAAATAACATCCTCCGTGCTCTGGCGGGTACTACCTGGGGTAGCACAAAGGAAGTTTTACGCACGACATATAAGGCCATGATACAGCCTACTCTGGAGTATGGAGCCCCGATATGGACTAGACACCTGTCGGACGCCTCTTGGAGCAAGCTACAACGTGTACAAAACACTGCACTTCGTGTCATCACTGGCTGCCCAAAATCAACACCTATATCCCATCTTCACCAAGAATGTGCCCTACTTCCTGTCAAACAGCACTGCCAACTGCAGTCACAACAGTTCCACATCGGCATAGTCAAGAATGCCACACATCCCAACTACCCCCTCTTGTCATCAGACCCCCATCCTCGTAATATTCGCACACCGCTGCATGCTGTCATTTCTACAGTGGATCATCAAAGATGGGCCACCTCTGAGCTCACAAGGAAGAGGCTGCAGCAAATCGAACACACCAGATTCGTGTCTGAATACCTGTCCTGTGCCCCTCCAAATCCAGTCCTTGGTAGTGTGCCTCCTACGGTCGATGACAGCGAGAAGACTCTGCCCAGACGCTCCCGCGTCACTCTAGCGGGTCTACGTTGCGGTCATTCTTCGTACCTCAAAGCCTACGCACATAGGATCTGTACATAGGATCCGGATAAATGTCCTAACTGTCAAAATACTCGTCATGATTCACTACATCTATTTTCATGCTCTGCCAGACCTACTTCTCTGTCTGCTCGTGATATGTGGAACAAGCCGAGTGATGTTGCCGCCTTTCTGCGCCTATGAGAAGAAACTCCAATGTGGCTGATAAGAAGAAGAAGAAGAACGACAGATCGAGCTCAGGAGGTGGAGTGGCTTTTCTCGTCAGGTGCAATCTACAGTGCAGTGTGATTACTGCTGGAGTTGACGATGGTACAACGGAATCCATCTCCATAAGTGTAGAAACTAACTCCGGGCCTGTACACCTTCACAACATATATTCTCCGCCAAGATCCTCGTGTCCACCCTCTTACGAATTGTCCATTTCATCGTTCCTGACATGTGGGAAGTCCACAATCGTCGTGGGAAATGTCAATGCCCATAGCGCTCTCTGGTCACAGGGCGAAGAAGACCAACGTGGACAGTACATTGAAGAGGAAATTTTCCAGTCCAATCTAGTGATCCTCAATGACACAACGCGTCCTACAAGGAAGCCGACGCATGGAAGACCATCATCGCCGGACCTCTCCTTATGTTCGTAGGACTTAGCATCGTAGGCCGTTTGGGACACCCTGAACACAGGAGCCAGTGACCATCTCCCAATACTGATGGAATTCAAGAGCGAAGCCCCCATATCATCATCGCCGAGGACCACGTTCGTCAACTTTAAAAAGGCGAACTGGATCAAGTTTTCGTCAGTGTTGGAGCAGCAATCGGCTGGTTTTGACTTTCGTGCAAACCCGCAACAGATGGATCGATTCCTCACATCATCCATCAAAGCAGCAACTTCGCAATCTATTCCTAAGGGCAGACGTAAGGTTTTCACTCCTCGCCTATCTGATACCGCCAAGGACCTGATACGCGAACGAGACACCATTCGGAGAACGGATCCTACCAACACCCGAATTCCCGAGCTGTACAAGGAGATCGCAGATGAGGTAAAGAAAAATCGACAACAGCCTTGGAGATCTTTTGTGGAGGGCATAGACCATCGCACAAATTCCTCCAAGCTCTGGTCCACAATGAAAGCACTTGATGGCCAATCAGCGAAACCGAACCCCCTCCAATTTCTGCACGAAGCCAGCCGATCAGCAACAAGAAGGCGGCAAACCTCCTATGCAAGCAGTTCGGCTCTCCATGTCCTCATAGAAGCCTAAAATCGTCCCGGAGGACCTACAGATGGATTAAAACTATTCCAAGGAACGACGTTCCCATCATTACGGCCGCCCTCATCGACGCCTCTTTGAAGAAATGCAAGCCTTCTAGAGCTCTGGATACAAGTGGAGTGGCCCCTATTATGCTCAAACATACTGGACCAATTTTCCGCGAATGCCTCAGAGCGCTATTCAACAGGACCCTGTCAACAGGGCTGATACCAGCGTCATGGAAGGTAGCCAGGATTTTCCCTTTTTTCCTGTTGAAGCCCGGAAAACCTGCCAAAGATCCGAGCAGCTACAGGCCTATTTCGATTATCTCATCCATGGACCGTACTCTGGAGAGATCCATTCTGCATTGGAGACTCATCTGCACGTTCCCAGTTGGCAGAATGGTTTCCGAAGAGGTTTCTCTGCCACCTCCGCCCTGGTCGAACTCACTGGAATCATCACAGACGGAATGAATGAGAAGAGACCACCAAGCCGCTCACTTATGGTGGCGATGGATTTGAAGAAGGCCTACGATACTGTCGTCACATCCATCCTCAGTCAGAAATTAGCAGAATCACCGCTACCAAGAGGCCTAACCCGCTGGATTGCAAGCTATCTAAAGGGCAGAACAATTCACACAGAGTTCAAGGGACAAACGTCTAATGTGAGACTGGTGCGCTCCGGGGTGCCTCAAGGAGCAGTAATTTCGCCGCTACTTTTCTCGTTCTACATCGCCGACCTACCGAGACCCCCACCAGAAGTAAATCTCATTGGATACGCAGACGACCTCACACTGATCGCGTCGGACCCTGACGTTACAACTTGTGAGAAACATCTCAACGACTACCTACCAATATTAACAAAGGCCTTGGAAGACCTTCATTTACAACTGTCACTTCAAAAGACCACTGTTTCCCTGCTGACGACCCACAATGCTCAAGCGAAGTACGTGCCGAAAGTTTTCATTAACGGGGTGCAAATTTCGCACGAAAGAACCCTACGATTCTTGGTTATCAGTTCGACACGATGATGACGGGACGTTTACACGCTGAGGCAGTTCGCAAGAAGACAGCAAAGCGAGCAAACCTCCTGAAAGCTCTGACAGGAAGAAACTGGGGACAAAACAAAGAGCTGCTAACTACTACCTATGGTGCCATCGGACAATCAGTGTTGTCTTACGCAGCCCCTGCATGGAGTCCGCTACTGGCCTCGTCACACTGGGATCGGCTACAAGCTTGTCAAAATGCAGCTCTGAGAACTGCGACGGGAAGCCTGGAAATGGCGAGCACAACCCACCTCAGTAACGAATCTGGAATCATGCCAGTGCAGGCCCATAATGAAATGCTGTCACTCCAATATCGAACAGTTGCGGCGCTCGACCCTGAACACCCCTCCCACGACATGATGAGGAAGCCGGCGCCGCCACGACAGATTAGGAGGCACGTCAGAACTGTCACCCCAATGACGGTAAGGCCAGGAAATGCTTAGAACATCCGCAAAGAAGTCCACAAGGAGTTTGTGAAGGATTTCTTAGGTAATATGAACTCTCCTTTACTAAATGGACCACCGCCGCAAATCGCGAAAGAAGAAGAGATTTTACCAAGATCAAGTCGAGCAGCGCTATCACAGCTTCGGAGTGGTTACTACTCAAAGTCGCAATGGTATCTTCATAAGATTAGAGCAGCAGATAATCCACTATGCCCGGAATGCAGTCTGGAGGAACACACAGTACCTCACATGTTCTCATGCGCTACAAAGCCAACACATCTCACAATTGAAGATCTCTGGCTTAAACCCGCTGAAGCAGCCAATTTTCTGTCACTTTGATTCTATAAGATTGTAAAGAAAGAAAAAGAAAAAAAAGAGAAAAGAAAAAATAAAAAATAAAAATATATAAAAAATAATTTAAAAAAATAAGAAAAAGAGGGCCAAAGAAAGCTCCATCAGGGATCCTCCAAAGAAGGGGATCCCAGCCACTCGCTTCGATGATTCGTCTACATGCCGGAAATTGGAACCAGGATCCGTGTCTATGGTGGAGGATGGGCAACAACAACAACAGCAGCACCAACATGGTTTCCGTAAATTAAATTCCACCACTACGGCCTTGTTGGAAATTGTCAGTTATGTTCTGGACGGCTTCAATGCCATCAAACCCCCACGTACTGTTGGTGTGGCCCTCGACTTAACAAAGGCATTTGACACTGTAAATCTAGACCTACCATCAGAGAGTCTGTTGAAGTCTACCATTAAGCCATGGCAGAAGCGGTGGATAACTGCCTTCACTAAAGGACGTCGGGCAAATAAGCTATTCCAGGGACATGTTTCCAATAGCATCCCCATCGCCGCTGGTGTCCCTCAAGGAGGAGTTTTATCGCCTGCATTTTTCAGTTTATATCTAGAAGATCTGCCCGTTCCCCCTCAAGACATCAAGGTCGTTGCATACGCGGATGATATTACTATTGTGCCGAGATCGCGACATTAAGGTAGCCGCCAGTAAAGATCAACTTGATCGAGTTGAAATGTTTCTTCGATCGCAAATTATTCACCGTCTCTGCCTCCAAATCATCCGTCACCGTCTTTTCCACTGATAATGCAGAGCCAAGTGCACATCCTATGGTGAAATGGGACGGAACTCAATTGCAGGCCACCCGATTCCCCAGACTACTTGGACTCTTGTTGGATCCTTCGTTGAGGTTTCATAAGAACACTGAGCAGAAGCAAGCCACAGTGAAAACAAGACAACGTCCTGCGTGCTCTCGGTGGAACGTCCTGGGGATGCAATAAAGAAACGATCCTGACCACGTATAAGGCTATTGTGCAACCCGCCTTGGAGTATGCTGCGCCAGTCTGGCAGCACATCGTGTCGGACTCATCTTGGTCCAAGCTGCAGCGAGTCCGAAATTATGTTCTGCGAATTGAAACGGGCTGCTCTAGAAGCTCTCCAATTGAGCACTTACACGCCGAAGCTCGCATATTGCCAGTTAGAGACCACTGCCAACTCCAGGCGCAGCAAATGTACATTAACATCGTGAAACTGCCGAATCATCCATCACGAAGAGTACTGAACCCGGTGAGAGAGAGACGTATCAGAAAGCCTTTCGCCGATGATCCGTCGAAAATAGATGTGCAGAGATGGACCGAAGCGCAACAAGAACGCCTCCGTCTCTTGCGCGCGGAGCATACCCGATTCGTGAAGGAACATTTGAGCAGAGTTGCCATAAACTCCATCCTGGGAGTCGCACCTCCGGAGGTCAGCGAGACAGAGATGGAACTTGGCAGGCGTGCCAGGTGCACCCTCGCATCGTTACGCTGTGGACACTCCCCCATGCTTATGTCATATTTGCATAGGATTGACAACAGCAAACCTGACGAGTGCCCTGATTGCGGTAGTCAAGGGCACACTACTGCGCACCTGTCCCATTGCCCGAAGATACCGACTACATTAACGACAATGGATCTGTGGACGACGAACCCTGTGCTAGTGGCCGGGTTTCTGAACCTATGACAGAACCCCTCTCTGTGGCTGCAAAGAAGAAGAAGAAGGCCGTTCTTCTTCTTCTTCTCCAGCCTCAAAGTGGTTTTCGTCATAGGTTGAAGAACTGGGCGGCCTTCACAGGATTCGTCCAAAGGTCCATTGTGGTTAAGAAGGTAGGTCTCTTCGGGCACATGAACAAATGCGCCGTGTCGTGTTCGGGAGCACCACGGTCCGGGCATGCGTCTGGTCGGCTGCTGTCGATCTTGTTGACGTAAGACATGAGCAGAATAGAGTGACCACAGCGCAGCGATGCAAGAGCACATCTGGCTCGTCTGCCGAGTTGAGACTCGGACTCGCAAACCCGAGGCGGCACTGCTCCCAAGATAGGGTTCACATCCGCCTTCGCTAGATATCCTCGAACAAACTGGGTGTGCTCCTCACGCAGAAGACGAAGCCTTTCCATGTTGGAGTCGCCCCATCTCTGTACATCAACTTTACGAGGAGCATCGGCGAACGGCGTCCTAATCGACCTCTCTTGTAGCTGGTATGGATGGAGATGAAAAATCTTACAGACAAAGAGTTCAAAACAGAAACTTTAAAAAAAAGACGTCACGAAAGAGTGCATGAAGTGCACTACGGATTTGGTCAAATTTTGAATTGCCGCCGCATTGCGGCCAGAGTCATTCCAAAGCGGAAGTGGTCGGTTTGCGCGGGACAGAAAAGGGGACGAGGGGCCGTGAGCGAGGAGATCGACAGTTCTCTCGTTTTTCCTTCCTCTGCATCTTCTAGGGTCTTAGGGTCCTCCACCCGGGTTAGCATCGTCG